>JBCAUI010444172.1:0-13956 GCA_038406195.1 Haplosyllis anthogorgicola
GCTTATATCGATATCCCGCTTATATCGATATTTTTTTCCGCGCCAAAAATATCGATATAAGCGGGGACGAGTGTAATTAACTTTTACAATCACAGTCAGATTGATTATATTTTAAATTGTAACTGCACCGCAAATTGAATGTTTGATTTACGCATGATGCCTGTTCATCATTTCTTGAAAAATAAGTGAGAAGCGTGGCCAGCGGCCGGCTAGGTTTGTATTGAGACGAAAGCGGGTGCAAATCAGAAGTGACCATTTGGGTCATGGCGCGCGAATGGGTACCAGTGGCCCCATGAAAATGGAAACCGTTCCATAGTTATTTTTCAAAAAGTTAGATAACAGATCATAAACCTACCTTACAATTACTACATCGATCTATGCGGAAAAAGCATTGTTGGGTCTGTTTTATTTTACATCACACATGCATGTAAACTGTTATGAAGCTTGCGTTAATAGGAACTATTTCTGGATTAATGGCTGTTAGTTTATTATGTCAATATTCCTTTGAAACCGAGGTTATTCGAGTATTTACATGACCGCGAGTTGTTTTTCTTTCTTTTTTTAAGTAAAATTATGTTGGACCAGGATCCATTTGTAGGGCCACTGATTGCCCCTGTTTTGGACTTCGTGTGATACCACCCATGGGGTTTAAGGCCAGTGTGGTTCTCTGGCTTGCCCTCTTTCTTTTTTCCCTTCTTACATGCAGTGGTCCGAAGGGTCACGTCCAGTGCTGCACCTGCCTTTTCCATTTACAACAGTGTACCCTTTATAAGTGTGTAAACGGCAGGTGGCCTTCTAGACATCCATGACCATAGTTCTAAGGATTAGGTTTAATGTTCTTGTTTTAGATGATGTTTGCCCCTTTTGATATGCATGTAGTAGGATTTTGGATGAAAGACATTCTAGTTTGAAAAAAAAACGGCTTACGGAAGAAGGAAATTTAGATTTGTATTGCGAATCTGTTGTCCTCTACTTTATAAATTTAAAAGGACCTTGTGTGTATTTGGAACTCTGGGTGTTTACATCAATGAGTTCTGAGTGTTTGCAATATAGAGTCTGTTGCTATAATATAAATTCCCATTCCTTAGTTTTTATTATGAAACCGTGGCAGAGGTCTCCTGACCTGTTATGCAAACGGCGAAAATATAGGCGATTAATGTGTGACTGTCTCTATCTGTGTTGCAAATGTATATGAATAGATAAGAATATCACATATGTACATTCAAGACAAACATTTTTATCACGATTCCCTCGTCTTGGGCAATCAATATATTGATAATCAAGACCGAAGTGCTGATCTATCCATCACTGAATGGTGCATGGAAAGAAAGGTTGTACAATTTCAGTATCTACAAAACGCAAAGTACTAACTCGTGTAGCTTCATTTCTTAATGCGCTTCAAATAACCAATACGACGATAGCATTGTACTGATTCACATGATCATATTTCTTAATTAGTCACCTCTGTTTACAACAAAAGTTAGATCTGATTACAGTGTGACCTAACCACCTTGTAACGTAAAAAACAACAGGCAACATTATTCATTAAGCACAAAGGTTGTGCCTATGGAAATGAAGTTAACCATTGACGGATAAGGATTCTACAGCCCCTCTCGTTCAAAATGTACGTTACATCATTGTCTTGTTTAGGACCGATGGATGGTACATTACTAGAGAACAAAATGACACATGCTTTCAGCACTATTTCCCAGCCAAACTCACAATATCACATTCGACCTGCCAAAGTGTTTACGACTCTACATACAGCTTGTAGCAAGGCTATTGATATTATAGGAAAGAGCAAAAATGTTCTCTGTACAGCTGTCTAAAGCTGCATAGACCAATCTGCTGTGTGTATGCATGCAAACCTTGCTACAGGTATACCATTCATTATTTTGGACCTGTGCAATATAGATGTTACGTGAATGAAATAGCACAAGTGAATAGTATAAATGATATTGATATATGCAGGTTACTTTTGGAGATAATAGCAACACCAGTTGTTTACTAACGGATCAATTTACATAAAAACAGCTAACCTATCTCGATCACCTTTGTGTGCAAAGTAGAAAAATATTAAAATTTGTATGGAGGAATATAAATTTCAAAAAGTGCATAGTTAAGTTTGGATTCACGATGAGCAAAAGATAGAATACACAAGAAAGAAAGTGGCAATTAGACATATATGAATCAAGTTAAATAACAAACATGGCATGTAAATCTGATAGCGATTCAGAAAAGAACATTGTTTCAGAAGAAGGAATACCAACGTCTGATGTTTTATCAAAAACTGAGGAAGAAATAGGTGCATTCATTAAGGATGTTACTGGTAGTGTCAGAACTCGGACCGTAAAGCCATTCAAGAAGTGCAAAAGTGCAACATTCAAAGTTGACGGAACGTGCTTCACTATAGGTAAAGTTATTGAGCCTCATGCCCGATAGAGGGCATTGAGGCTCTCTGTTTTTACGAGAGATTAGATTTGTGTTCCTGGCAGCCATTACAGAAAAGTTATGTTAGACATGTTAGACGGACTAGAGTCAAGCTGCACAGAGACATGTTAGACACTAGACAGACTAGAATCAATCTACACAATCATGCCAGATAGACTAGAGTCAAGCTGCTGATTTGTGTTTCTGGGGAAAAAATTCAGTGTATTTTAGTCTTGGTAAATATGTCATGAGGCTCTGTGAACTGACAGGTCATCCCTCGTTTGGTATTGTTTTTATCAGCTACAGGCATACGTAGTACCATTTCTCTTTTAAGCACTAGTAGACATAAAATTGTTTTTGTTTAAAACATAAGATACAAAATTACGTCGGTAGTTATTTGTGTGAAGCAAGACAAGAACAACTTCTTATCACCCAAAGCACATTGTCTTTGTGAAGCAGGGATCAAGTACGGGGATTCCCTTAGGTGTGTCTAACTTTTACAGGTTCCCAAAATATTTTAAATGTCACTGTTCACAAAATTATTTAACATGCATAAGAAAAGCTGATATTAATTGGCAAATCGTTGTCTTCTTTTCAATTTAAAAGGAACATAAAACCAATTCGCAAGAGTAAGTTCGTCAGGTCAAGCTGTTTTCACAAAATTTACACATTCTAAACACGTTATTTGCATACAAGGTAGACTAATGCTTTGAATTAACAGCTGCTATACATGTAGGATTATCATAAACCCTCTTTATGCATTTCATTTACACCATATTCAGATGTTGCTTGATTGGGATCCTTTCACATTGCAATGAATAAGGAGGAAATCTACCAGTGCTGTTTTTTTCTTGACTATAATACATTTCAATCCAAGTGTAGAAAGTTTGTGGGGATAAAATCTTTTGTGTTTAACAATTACTTACCAACATTGCAGCAATTTCCATGATCAGGTACATGACTGAAGTTTCAGAAATAACCTCTTGTTTATTTCAATTCAATTGAAATGCATAGCAGGAGCAAAAGTGTATACCAGACTAACACTTTTCTACAATGAGTTTAGACAGCAATTATAACAAACACTGTGACGTTATTACAGCCTGAAGAAACCCAATCCATCATGTTATGACATTATGACACAAGTAACATCAATAGAGCTTTATTTATCCCATTATAAATAAGCCCTTGTATCCTATAATGTGAACATTATCCGCGCATCATAATGCAGCTTCATTCAACTACTGTTACGTGAAATTAGTAACATGTTTCTAATCCTAGTTCCGAAGTGAAACACCAACAACACCGAACTTGTAGGCAAAAAGTTAAACAAACTTTAATTAAGATTTGATTTACCATTTTCGTGACATATTTTGAATATTATGAAGACATTTTTATGACCTCAAAGGAAGGTTAGCACGAAGAGTCAATGGCATCGTGATTTTACGTTAAAAGTTAAAAGTGATGATGTATTAGAGGTTTTTCCTACGTTATTCTGACAGATTTGTCAGACTTGGTAAACTTTGTAATTGACCGTAAAGTAGACTGTGCTTTGTTTGTAATATGGTAACTAGTATTTATAATGACCAATATTTTAGGGCATTTTTAAAATGTTACCACAATTAGGAAAATAACCAGAAGTTTAAAGTCTGTCAGATCTTACAGATCTGGAAAGAATGAATTAGGAAACTTTATTATTATCTAGAAGCAACAAAACTGCATGCTTCAAAGTGTAATAGTGAAAGTATTAGGATTCTAATTTCTTTTACTCTCGCTTAATGTAGCAAAGTACCCATAACATATTAAAGCTTATTTTTATTTCTCACACTTATCCTTTTATGTTACTGTCTCTTAAAATTGCAAGCTTTCGTTCGTTCTCGTTTCCTGTTGTTAAAACTCTTACGGTTCAGACGTTTTTATCATAAGTTCAATCCAGGTTTTCCCAGTGAAGACTTTGCCAGATGGTTGTAATCTTCTGCATTGTGTTACTTAAGCATCGCATTGCCAGAATGTAATACAATCAATTGGGATAATATATGTTACTTTACCCTTAGAGTGGAATGTAAAGTAATTGCGTCGCAAGTGTTTTCTGCAATATAAGTGCGATATTTTTCTGTATACGTCAGAAGCTACAGAGCCACACGTACATAGTAATGGTGAAACGTAGTCAAACAACCTTTCATTAAATTAGACGTTTCTTTTTTAATCAATTTACATCTATTTTACATTTTCTTTCCCAGTGTGTAAGTTTATCTTTTAATATTAATTTGGCTCATTGAATTTCATTAATAAATTGATTATTGAGTCATGATATTAGATTCTATGTTTTAAATGAACATCTGACTCTTTATCGTTACACTGATAGGAATTAGTATTTGCGCATAACGATGTTTTATAAATTAAATAGACAATTTTGATTGTCGCATCAATCTAACCAAGACAGTAACGATGTAGTTGACATTTTATGTATTATCTTCGGCTCATGATACATGTGAATACCACACATATTTGTACAGTGTGCCAACATGGGTATGCTACTCAGGCGATGCATCCAGTAAAGCTAGTACTACCTTATCATGGAAGTGCGAAGATTTTTTGTTCTTTCCCACAGTCTGCAAAATTCCAGTTCCTTTGGTGTGGAACTTGCGTGCAGGTACTTGACTAACTAGGTGTATCTAAAAGAATACGAAAATATGACTACACCCAATTTTAAACGTTTTTAAAGAATATGAAAGGACACTCTGGAAGCCTCTTTAACCAACTTTCAGATGAGAAGAGCTTCCTTTGAATGTGGGTTCTTCCATTAAATACGATATGGAGAATATCTAGGAGTTGTATGCATATACATTTCATCCCATTTAAAAACCCATATCCTTAAAAGGCACTTTATTTTGAGCCTCTGTGAGATTCCCCTTGTAAATGGCAGTTTAGGCTGAACAGTACTTCGTATGTAAAACGAAAGTTTTTGTTGCACAGATATATTACCACAGTTTTGAAGGCGCAAAAATGGATTAATATGTAGATCTAGTATTGCTCGTGAAAGTACAAGAATAAAACTTCACAAAGCTCTATTTTTACCACTTTCAATGCATATTGTTTTTTACATAAACCGGGTACTCAAAACTTCTAAGATGAATGCTATTGCAACAAGTGCATTGCAGCCTCAACAGCAGGAACTTTCAAACATTTTGAATGTAGCAAATCAAGTTCAATTTAAGTGTATACACGAAATGACTTTGTATGTAATACCGTTTTACCTTCAGAACAGCTATGTACTCAAGTTTAAATCATTGTAGATCCTGAAATATGTTGGAACCATACATTTGGATGTGGCGATTTGATGCCATTATTGGTAATACGCAAGATACAATACACTAAATGAAAGGTGAAAACTTCTGTCTTCCTTCTTCGAAATCTAGACATATATTATTCGACGCTGTTTTTGTTTGATTTGCTCATTGACTCTTTCGTACTACGAAAGATTCTTTGTGGTCTTCGGCCTGATCCAGGAGCCACGAAAACACTACCAAATCTGGCAGCAGTTCAAAGCCAAAAGTGATGGGGCCCTGCCCCACCCCACCCTGCCCTACCCTGCCCTGCCCCACTCCTTCCACCCTGCCTCACCCTGCCCCCTGCCACCCCGCCACCCCTGCCCTGCCCCACCATCCCCTGCCCCATCCCACCATCCCCCACCCCACAAGGCATGCGCACACCATGAGTGAGAGAGAGAGAGAGATGTGCCAGGCACACACACCAGGAACACACACACCAGGCATGCACACACCAGGTATGCACACACCAGGCATGTACACATCATATGAGAGAAAAAGAGAGAGAGAGAGAGAGAGAGAGAGAGAGAGAGAGAGAGATAATGTAAGTGTGTGTGTCCTGCTGTCCCGGAAGTAAATGATAGAACAAGTAGCACAACTGCAGTATGTAGGACAACATACTAGATGTAAACAAGATAATAAATTAACTTGACTTCAAGGTCAGTGTGCCCCAGTACAAAAGAGTCGATTGCCCACCAGGGCAATGTTCTAGTTGCATAATGTAACTGATGCTAGGAGATCCTAAGAACACATAAGGCTAATAAAAGTACTCTTGTTTTTCCAGTGCTAATAGCTCCAAGCCTCCAAGCAACAAGTGTGAAATCAAAGTACTCATACACAGGAATGATGAAATAGTATTACTCTACCCTCAACAGAGTACATTTTTTAGTACAGATTCTTTGATGTTTGTTTCATTAAGCAGACAGTTACCGTAAATCACTTCTAAAGTGTAATTCTTTTAAGCCAATACAAAGTTGCATTCGTGCACCAAATGTTCCAGGTGAAAATTCTTTTCGTATAGTCAGGTGCCAGTTAATGAGCTGCTAATTCTGCTAATGAACTTCGATCGTCATTAGAAAAAAAGTGACCATTTCTTCAAAAGGAAATCTATGCAGACGCCTTTTGCCAACAGGGTAGCAGCAATACCCCCCAAACCCGCTCCATTAGCTGCACACAGAGCATATGCAGCAACTGCACAACAATTATCCAGAATGGAGAGCCGCGTCTAAGAGTCAACAGCAATAGCTAAACGGTACCTGGGCATAGATGTAGGGTATAGTCTCAAATGAGACTTAACTTTATTAATATCGGGGAGCGAACTTACAAAATGTGGGAAATATATCAGATGTCTGCATCGTGTCAACGTAAATTTGTTTTGGACAAAAGAGCAAATTTGTGTTGTCCTTTAAATAATGATAAGTAAGCGTAGATAGTTGTCTGCATGCGAAGAGCAAAGTATCAAGGTGCACATGTTTACTCTTTTGATCTATTATCAATGGAAATACATACACACATCTGGTAGGATATTTAGAATACATAACATGTATGTCTCAACTTCATTACTTATGTACATTGTGACAAATACATTGAAATTGCTATGCTCCAGAAGGCGGTACATATACATAGTTACATTTTCGGATTGGACATTAAGAAAAATCAGAAAAGATGATTGTGTGTTGTGTGTTGAGAAAGTGCCATGTTTAGATTTTCCTAAATTTACCACCAATTTTTGAAAATGCGTCATTATAAAATGGATTAAAATTTACTGCTGAGTTCGGTCTTGGTTGAAATCGTCAAACATACCAACACTCCTGGAAACCATTCACGGTACGGTATCTTTCTATGGCAACAAGAATTGTTGTGACCAAATAATGGCCTTGTTTATTTGTTTATTTTACATGAATGTAAAACGTTTACAAAATCTAAAATGATGTTTTTCTCTATTTTAGGTAAGTTGTCGTGCTTATGTAGAGTGAACAAATAAGTATGTAAGTAAAAACTTCATTAATCGGTAGCTATCAGTCGGTAACCAATGATATATATAATATATTGTGTTTAAAAATGTTTTATTAACAAACACATTGCACCAATTCAAGCTTAGTGACGTCAGTGTATTACATACTTAAAAATAAATATAATCAAAACTAATTAAAGATAAATTAGTTCAAATTAAGTTTGACAAAACAAAAAAGTTTAATTTCCTGGTTTTCTTTGTCCTTGCATCAGTTTAATTAGTGATTACGTCAATGATAATGAATCATACATACACGTAGGTGTCAAGTAAGATACAAAATGTTGAATGTCATGGCGATTACATGTACCTCTTAAAGTAAAAACGGAGGGTTACAAGCAACCGCCCTTTCTCACACTCCGCTTATCCTGCCAGGCTCCCTAGCTCCACATGAGACTGCCGCTCCACCCCGGCAGGAGCTGGGAAGTTCACGGGCTTCGATGCCAGAGAATCCAAAACCGCGCTACATTGTTCTCATATACAGCAAAAGAATAATTTATTACGGTTTGAAAAGTACGGCTAATGAAACGTACGTTATCATATGATAGACCATTAAATTCCTTTATTATGAGGTCGTATCACTAACGATTTATATTACATTAAAGACTCTCCATTATTATGAACGTAAATATCGTTGGGATGTCAAAGAGCACACCTGAGACTATAGTGACATCTCATGGTCATGCACGGCTGTCACGCGTTGTTCCCTTTGTGTAGGTATATCAAGGATATCAATGACAAATTACTCAAAGGATAATGTCGTTCCTTATTTTAAGTAAGAAGAAATGTGGTATTTTTCTTTGCTTCGTTTTATGGTTACATGTTATCGATGATGTATGTTCAAGATGTGAAGTATTCATGCAGACCAACATTATCATTGCGATGTTGTTCCTCGAGATTACTCAAGCTTAAGAAGTGTTCAGAAGTAAGTGGTTGCGAAGGGCTTACGTTTTGATTTATTTACATAAATTGTACAACATACCCAGTTCTTAACCCACATATAAGTCCGGCATTTGGCCATATCTAAACATAATATTTGGGTAAGGAGGAGAACTAATGGGAGTCAAGCTCTTCACATAACTGCCAATGCTGATTATGTTGAAGATATAATATTCTGTCGTTTTTACCGCTCTTGTTATCGCAGAAAGTGGTAAATATTTTAAATCATTAAGAATAAATTAATTGCGTTTGCGAAGCTACTCCCAGCATATGGAAAATATCTATGTGTGTGTGCTTTTTATTGAGGTTCAGAATGACGTTGACACACTAGGAACCTTTGTAAACGGTAACAATTGCGTGACTATTTTGGTCTTGTGATGGTTTGGTTTTAGCAACCTTAAAGCAGCATTCAAGACGACGTATTACCTTCATTAATGTAACATTTCTTGTCAAAGTGGCTAAATCAAACTTATCTTTTCGCTTACCTCTCTTTAATGGGCACACATAATCTACTTTAGCTCTTATAATCAGGTGCTTGGAACTTTGATGTGAACGTGCGAGAGAATAATACGACCTTCACACTGTCTCAACTCTCAAGTTGTCTTTCTTGCTTGCAATTGTTCATTTGCTTAATGTATATACAGAGCCTGTAAAGCGAATTTTTGTCTCTTACGAAAGGAATTCTGGGCAGCCGGTGTATTAAAATACATTGCATTTGGTCTGTTTCAAGACAAAGATTCTCTTAAGGGAAAGAATTTCCTTGTAGTTTCGACCTTTCTCCTCACGCAGATTTTATTGTACTTACACTTAATCCTGGAATGGAAAATAAGAAATCTATACCCGCCAAAAATATCTGAAACTTAATTTAATTTCTATGAAGTGTTAAACGGTAAAGACAATGCTATTCGTATCAATTCCAGTCATTCTATTCTATTCTTTCAAAACATGAATTTATATGATATTTGGCAAGCGTTCGCGTAGCCATTGTGGTAATAAAATTTTTGTCTTTAAAACAAAACAAAGATGTTGCTGAATTGCATTTCAAGTTTTTAATCTTTCATTTCAATTTACCTATGACATTACAAAAAGCGTCAGCATGGGCTTAAAGACAAAGAATTATGTTACATCAAATAAATTTTTCAAATATTGAATTTGAAATTGAATACTTAAAGCTTTCAGAACCCTTGATAACCCATAGTTCACTAATCGCTGTAAACGTAGATGTTTAAAAAGAAATGTGACATTTATTGCATGCAAATGTATGTCAAAGGAAAAAGTGGGATGAAAGGAGTATGGGAGACTTTTCCAGTCAATCTATTTCCCTTACAAATTAATGTGAGCGCAGTTGGTTTGCCTTTAGGGTCTGTATTCAGCTGGAATATGAGAGTACTTTAGAATTTTCCCGAATAAATAGCTACAGGAAAGAAAATTGAAATCAAAGTACTTAGTCTCTGACGGTACTGAGATTGGATTGCCATTGCCACAGGAAGCTATACTGATTTATCTTATTACTGAGACGTGTAGTTTACCTTTGAGAGTCATTGCCTGATACATTCATTCCCCGTTTCTTTTTTGTAGCACTCTTCGTTGTTCCTCCGTTGAGGACCAGCAGTCAAAGACAGTTCTAGTAACACCGGTGTCTTGGTTTTCGGGTAAAGGCAATACGTTGGGGATTGAACCCTTGACTTTACGATCAAAAGTTTGACACCCCGTTGAAAGAATTATAAATTTCAAAACCTTCGGATCTCTTTCATAAAATCATTACGAAATGCACAAACGTTATTGGTAGCTCTGGTCTTTTTGATATGTTAAATAAAGTTCGTTTAGGATAATAATTGGTACCTCTTAAACTGATGAAAATGGGTGTTAACTATGTTCTACAGTTAATGCTAAGTCTGCCAACATACCAAGTGAAATCAACGACGGACCCACATACAAAACTATTTGTTTTATACATAACAGTTTGGAAGCTTATTATTATAAAAAGAAAAGTCCTTTGTAAATATGAACAGACACACATACAAAGGGAGCTTTGTTGTTATTGTAATGAAAGGCAGCCGTTGTGATTTTTAGTCTCTAATAACGCACTTACGAATGTATCAAATGTGTAACATACTGCACAAATGGTTTTACATGCTTTGTAAAACAGACATTGTGTAACACAGCATTCAAGGTACTGAACAGCTATTATCGACTGATGTTGATCCAGATGTCAGATATTTTTGATTGGTAGCCATATTCATTTTGTACTTCCTGCCCTTGGCTGATCACTTAACAACTTATATAAATCATCCATCAATTGAATATACTACAAAACTTTGTCGCATTCCATAGTCTACATGTGGAACATATGACAAAAGTCAAACTTCAGTTCATAAAATCATCTTTAATTTGATATCTTTTACAAGAAATACCCGCTTACACTATAAAGTCTTCATGTGTCTCTTTTGCAATTTTGATTTTGTCATACAAACAATTTCAATGAAAAACGACCACCATATTTTTCTGTTATTAGTATACGAATGAAACAGTTGATACAGTGATAGACTACGTAATTTTATCGTACTCATGTATAAGTTTGCAATAGAGAGGCGAATGCTTTTGTAGCAATCTTTGCCTAAGACATTATTTGTTTCACTTACAGGTGGGTCAAAAAGCTGCATTTTATTTCCCTACTACACGCTTGTTATCTGAGCCAAGGTTACTGATCTCTGTCAGAGATAAATAAACACAATCCCGGTTATTATAGGTATTTGTATACCACAAGATCGACAAGTATATCTATGAGTATTGCTTGTATGAGAAAAAGACTCAGCACATTCTATTATTTTGTATTCTCATGAAGTTTACCTTTGCCTCCAAATAAATTGCACTATCCAACTTTTTATTGAAACTCAACATCATAATGGGAGCGTCCTACCCAAAGATAAACTCCACACACTCTGCTGGCAGCTGTCCCATATGAAAGGAGCAGGACGGCAATACACTTTCAGACTGGAAATAGGCACAAGACAACACCTACCAAGTGTTATACTCGCAGGATCCGAGGGTCGGAGACACATAGCCGCATTAATTTTTCTTACAATAGACTTACTGAGACGGTTTTTCAGTTGTAAAAATAGAAAAGACGAGAAACTTCATGATTTTAAACATAAATATGCAATAAAAAATCCCTGGGTTTATTTAATCAACTAAATGATACAGCTTTTGATTTGTTGCATCGAAAATGTTGCCAACATTGATTTTACTTGTGTGTGGACGTTGTTTATTGGTAAAATATTCTCGGCATTTCTAAGTAGCTATTGATTAAAATCGATTTGAAGTGGTCAAGACAACTTAACAATTCCAGCTGGCTTGGACAATTCCTACGAAAACAAAATAGGTCTCTGGCTGCTAAACTTTGGAGATGTATTATTTTAACACAGCAGTTAGAACGTAACAAGTTCAAACATTACCACATTTGGTCCCTTTGCTTGTCCGGAGACATTTAAATTATGAATTTTATTACTCACCAGATTACAAGTTGCTTAATTCAAGCGCAGTTAAATGGGCCTGTCTTAAAAGAATCATAAACCAACTTGATTCAATGTAAACACTCGCATACATGAAATACGAGGGTTTCACGAAACCGCCTCTGATACCAAGGCTCTTCCATTGACCCTGCCAGTAGATGTTGCCAAAAAAACCAACATAACCAGCACCACATTCAGACCGGAGCTAAGAGTGGCAGAGCTAACAAATGCCACGCGTTGGATACTCCAGGGCTCCGGGGGCAAAAAGAACAAATATCCGCGCTAGTTGATTTTGCACGAAGCTTGTAGCTGTAGCCCATTCTCCAAAAATGTAAAATTTAGACTCAAATTGCTGATGTTATCGAAATGCGAGCAAGAGGCCCCGATGGACTTTCATGAATTGCAGCGTGCTCTTAGAACTTTGGATCTCCCAAAGTGTAGGCTGCAATGATATCATGAAGTGAATCGTAAATTAAGTTGATATTAGTAGCAAATTTCTGCCAGTATATCTACAAGCCCATGGATGTAATTCATGCTGTTAGGGAATGAAAAAAAATAATGTAAACTGAGTTCAATTTGTTTCACACATATTTGAGTTTTAAAAGAAATCAAAAGTTAACATTATTAAAATAATGCAACTTGTGCTTTGTGAGTTTGAATCAACGTTTTCGTTACATGCAATGATAAGGCCCTACATGATGAAATGTAAATTAGAGATCGCATGCAATACATTTGAAAACTTTACTGCAAGTGGTTTTTTACAGCAGTTAAAACATTCTGTCACAAAATTATAGCCTTCTATCAATATTTTGCTTAATTTGACGCATCCACACAAGAAAACTCCGTAAACTTACATTACAAATAGTTCTCATCCGTCTTTCATTTCAATGCCTATGATCCCTTTTTCAATATCTTCGTTCTTACCTGCCATCCCAAACCCTCTATGGTTCAGATTACATATTTGTTTGTCGAATTGACGTTTCAATTGAATGGGAAACACTCGTGTGTACAATATACAGTGTCAGTTTGCCTGAACAGCAATGACTCTTAATTTTTCGTGTAATTCCCAAATAACATTGAATCTAAATATGTAAAACGGATCCAATGGAGGGACTTACAGAACGATTTATGATAACTTGAAACGGAAAGGAAATGGAAAAGTTAGTTTATGATGTAAGCTACTTTATGATTTCCTATTGCAGAGTACAAATGTTCCCCTTCAATAGATTAATATTTTACCCAGAAGCACATATATTACCGAGAGAAACATAAATTACGGGGTCATTTCTTTGCAATCATGTTGTGAATATTATAATTCAATTACTTCAGAATAACTTTATACGCCTAATCAAACGATGTATCCTGCAAAGTATGTACTTGAGAGAGACTAGTAAGATAAGGTTGGCTATCAAGAAATCAATAGGCCATTGAACGTCTCCTTTGGTACCATCGCTCAAGCTTCAGCGTGTACACATTTTCCATGTAAGCTTTTTCTGAACGGTGACAGGATAAAAAATTTGATATTTTACATATTGCATGCCATTGCTCATCAATCATCATTATACTAACAAATTTAAGAAGCGAAACTGTCACGTTCCTGACAGGGGGGGGCCTTCCCCGAACCTCATCCCCAACACCTCATCCTCACCTGCGGGGGGGTCCATCCCCGAACCTCATCCCCAACACCTCATCCTCATCTACGGGGGGGCCATCCCAAACCTCATCCCCAACACCTCAT
>JBCAUI010444283.1:0-13956 GCA_038406195.1 Haplosyllis anthogorgicola
CGCCAATCCAATTTTTCACCTATTTTCGCCCAAAAATCGAGAAAAACTGCATGAAAATGAAGAAATTTTGGGCCGTAAGGGGGGGGGGGTCGCGCGCCTCCCGCGCCCCCCTAGATCCGCCAATGAGATTCATCCTTGAAACTGAACCCATACCCTGATTCGCATCAACGGAAACATTCTCCTGTAAATTGATCTTTTGTTGTGACCATTTTCTGAGCCAACAATATTTTTCCCTTAAAATGATTTTTCTTCTTTGTGTCATGTTACAAAAATCGTGATAAATGATCTCAGATTTGAACCGCAGTGTCTCTTATGGGAGATTTCGGTAAATTCCCAGGAATTGTAAAATCCGCATAAATTCGTAAAGTCAGCGCGGGAATAGCGTCTGCGTGATAATATACCCGCGATTTAACTTTGGAAATAAAATTAAGGCGGTTTCTTCAAATTTGAATTTGTGAAAATTTTAGCATTTAATTAAAAATATGGATCAAATAGCAACAGAAGAACAGTATATTTGTAGTAGAAGAGATGGGGAAACTCTGGTACAGCTTTTTATGAAACTCTCGCATGAAAAGTAGACCACAGCGTTTGATTTTCCCAAATAGATCTAGTCTACCTAAAAAACAAACATTTTAAACTAAAATTGCCTGCACACATTTAAAAGATTATCTCCATATTTCGCATAAACTGCGGTTTACACTAATTACTTCCCATCCAGGAACCCATCAGAGAACTCACCCAACCTTGGCGTGAGTTGCCCCTCGATTGAATCATCGCCAAGCTCAACATAGACTTGGATTGGTACCCATTTTACATCTTACTATTGTTTGGTTCGAGACTCTGCCTAAAGTCTCCTCCCTGAAACTAGGCTGTCAGCATGGCAATGCTCCTCACTAACTACTATGACGTGGGACTTTATGGTCTGGACCATCCCAGATATATACACTCGTCCCCGGATATATTAATATTTTTGGCGCAGAAAAAAGTATCGATATAAGCGGGATATTGATATAAGCAGGAAAAAGTGGGGAGAATATCGATAAGATGGTCTATCGATATTTTTTCCAAAAATACTTTTCAATGGAATATGTTTTGGGGTCATCCCTAGTGTCAGCGCCCATAGTTACGCCTTACCTAGGACTATTGGAAGTGTCTTAAATTCAAGATTCAAAAGTTCTGTTACTGGTATAAGACCACAGATATTTTATCTTTTATTTTTATAATGTATAGATTGTCAAGCAGAAATGTCTTGTATTGAGTGTAATACTGATACATTTGTCACACTTCCCAACAAAACTGCCAATAAATTTCAGAAAAAATAATTATAATAATTTATTACAGTAACACAATGTATGAAATTTTTGTAGTTTTGTAGGGAAGTGTGACACATGTATCAGTAATACTCCCAATACAAGATATTTCTGCTTTATATGACATCTGTACATTATAAAAATAAAAGATAAAATATCTGTGGTCTTATACCAGTAAAAGAAATTTTGATTTTTGAATTTAAGACACTTCCAATAGTCCTAGGTAAGGCGTAACTATAGGGATGACCTTGAAACATATTCCATCCAAAAGTATTTTTTAGAAAAAAATATCGATATAAGTGGGGAAGAGTATCAATATAAGCAGGGAAATTAACATTAAAGTCAATGGAAGAAATTTGGCACGGAAAAAATATCGATACAAGCGGGATATCGATGTAACCGATATCGATATATCCGGGGAGTGTACTTGACATCCCAGTCTAACTTGAAACGAAAACAGATAGCTTCATTTGCATTTCATAGACCAATCTTTAAAAGATCACTTGAAACTTTTTGTGGAGTCTCTTGAGCATGTTTGAGATTCTAGTTAAGCATCACACATTAACAGTACAGAGTAATGCATTTTTATTCTTTTCCAGGTTACACCATGGGTTTCTGGGTGCGCTTTGATAACCCTGGAGACACAGAGATGGTGTACCTGTCCAACGGTGGACACTCTGAGCGATCACACGGCGTGGCGATGTTGTACGACCGCAGTACGGCAGAGTTCCGATTCCGACGAAAGAATGGACAGGAGTGGCGCGTGAAGGCTGACAACATCATGCCAGGGTTGTGGTACCATCTCGCTGCAGCCTGGGGTCTACAGGTAAGTTGAACTGTGCAGTTATGACCATAAAGTGACATACAAATAACACTGTACGAACAGTCATATTGTGGGAGTAATCTCTGCCTATACTTAGATTATTTTGCAATAACTTACGCAAGCAAGCAACTTACTGAGTAAACCAAATAGATAGGCTTGACCCCAATGGTAAAGCAATAAAGAGTTTATTAATTTTTTATTTGAGCCCTGAGAAAAATTCGAACTGGAAAAGGTTATTGTTGCCTTTCTTACTTCTTTAGTCATCAAAACAAAAGGTTCAATGAACAGCATAGTTTTATGCCAATAAAAGCCTTATTTCTAATCCTGCTAAATTGTAATCATTTATGGTGCAACAAACTGCCTTCGCCACATTTCTGTGAACTAACATTCAGAGATGGAAATCTTCTGGTTCTAGCCGGTTTTTGGTTGTTGAAAATACCATTTTCTAGCTTTTCACCTCTTGTTCAATCTTTCATTTTCAATCGCGTTCCTCTGTGAAATGAGTAAAATTGAGTGATTTTCATGTTTATTGGTGGAGTTTTATTACCACCTCTCGTAAACATTGTTGAATCTGCTTTTCCAGGAGGGACTTTCCATGTACGTAAACGGAGAGTTTGTAGACCGGGACATCTCACCCAGTGTGCGCGGTGCGGATCAGATCGACACGACGAGGAACAACGAGTTCATGATCGGCCGTCCAAACGACGGTTCCGTACCGAGCAGAAGATCCCGAAACAACCGCAACAAACTCGTAATGGACCAGTTCAAGTTCTGGAGCCAGTTTAAAACCGGAGAGGACGTCAAGGAAATTGGTAAGTGTGTACAGTAGCAGCACAGTTTTGTAAATCAAGCTCTTCAGTAGCTATGAGTAAACGCTTGAAAAGGTGCATTTATTTGGCCAACATATGGATGCAAAAATACATGTAACGACCAATATAAAGGAGGCATTAAGGTTGAACTTCTACTGTACGTGCTCTGTTATCAACCCAAATTCGCTAATGCAAGCAACTAGTGTTAAAAGGCGTGTCCATTGCCAAATTAATGCATATTGGATATGCAGAGGTCTTACTTAATACATTTCTGAAATGACTGGAATAAGTTATTCATACACCAGTACACTTCAATTGTGTAAAATTAATATCCACTTTGGTTACCATTTAAATGCTCTATCATGTCGAGAGTACAAATTAGAGTACATTTTCTTGTACAAGTGCCGGTAGAATTCGTGAAAATCAGATAGGTTGTAATATTTCAATTGAAAAATAAAACGGACACAATTTTTTACATTCTTTTTTCAGGACCATTCTTCCACCACTACATGCCGATGGAGACTATGAGAGGCAACGAGTTCTCTGATACGAAAACGCGCAACACGGTACATGGACGACCATCATTGGTGGACGGGAAGATTGGACGCGCGTGTAGCCTGGACGGACGCAGGGATTACATTGATCTTGGAGACCAGGTGAGTTGCAGCAGACAGAGCTTAAGTGACCAGCACATTGCTTCTTCAGTTTGCTGTACTTTTTTTATGCTGTAATTTATTTAATATTCTAAGGGTGATATTTACTGTTGTTCAATGAAAGGTCAGTCCAACTCGGGTGAGACTCGCATGCCAGAGTTGACACAATAAAGTGGCATGAAAATATTTAGCCGTTTCATCCGAAGTTAAAAACAGGAGTACCAGTGACTGTACAAAATGGTTTTGCATTGGCCCCAGAGAAGGAGAGATCATTGCATTGGTGAATCCAGGATGCGCAACCAGCAAGTATCCTTGCCAATGCCCAAATTTCTGTCATTGTCATGGGGCTTTAGAGGAAAACACTCAAGAACTCCCCGTTCAGGCCTCCAATCCTGAATCTGCCACTGCTTTGCCGCTAAATACAGGTTTAATACAAGTGGCAAAATTCATATTCCAACCTGTAGGGTCATTCATGTCTGGGAGACTTGGACCAGTGCGTGCACGGTCTGACGATCAGCGGCTGGTTCAACTTCAAGGACTTCGAGGACAAGATGTACTACATAGACAGCGGGAACCGCGGCGTGAAACTCTACTACGAGAACAACCAGCTGGTCGGCGAGTTCCAACAGGGACTCAAGAACTGGAAGGTCAAGTACTCATCACCACACAGGGGAAGGTGAGCGGGAAGAAATTTTTTTTTCGGTTTAGAATTTGACCCGGCATTACAGTTATTCTGTGCATAGTTACATTGAACTATTTTAAGGTCACGAACATACAAGTGTGAATAAACCTTTTATGCACAAATTATTTTAAAATTTTGTTAAACGTTGTTATAAAAACAATAAATATAATAAACATTGTTATGCACAACTCACATTTTGAAACAGGAATCGTGGAAAGACTGCAAAAGCATTTGTTATTATTCCCATTGCTGTCTGAACAAAGGAGACGAGACTGTGTGATTGCGCAATTCTTCTTCGCAGTAAGCCCAAACCAAATAGATAAAGAGCACCAGTGTCAAGTGATGAATAACTTAAATCCATACACATTTTAGGTGGTACTTCGTTGAGTTGTCGTGGCATCCAGAAGAGGGCGCCAGGATGTACGTGGATCTACAGGAAGTCGACAGTGCTGCCTCCTACACCAGCATGGAGCAGTCGCGCCCTGGAGACAGCCACATGTACATCGGTCGTGCAAACACCGACATGAGAAGAGAAAAATATGCATCTGCAAAGGTAAATGCACACAATTAATGGTCACACTGTCAGTAATAACGTGTAAATTTAAAATTAAAATCTTACTCGGTATCCATCAAAAAGGGTTCTCATCCCCTACCCCGTCCTGGTACAGTTCCTTGTAATTTTCAGTCGAAAAATTCTGGAGAATTTTTATCTCTTATAATCAGGTCATTCAGTTACAAGAAATAGAAAGAAAAGTCGTTTGACTAAGCGCGCTTCCCTTAAGATATTAGGGACGTTTAGCTTCAGGTTTCCTGGACCGTGACCTGACCTGAAATGTGGAGGAATCCCCTGTGACGTCATCAAGATATGTGTAGGTGGGAGAGTTCTGAGTAAGTCAAAACCTGAAAATGATGAGTTTCAAGTTTTGAGTTACCTGATTATTTTTGTGCAAATTTGTCAATAAAATTTGTCAAAAATGGCACTGTATGATAGAGTAATGTTTTGAGATTTTGTGGGTATAAAAATTAAGTGTAAAATTGGTTTAGTTTTGCTGAATACATTAGTTGAAGTGAGGGTGTAAATCTGTAAACATCCAGTTGTCAGAATCATCAAGCACATAGAAACCTGAGTAAAAACTCAAGTATTTGACCACATAACACACCAGGTAACCTGAAGCTAAACCTCCCTATTAAGTATTTCTTACCAGCATTATTAGCTTGCAGTTTAGTGTAACATTTACCTTGACTAATTTTCCGCACAGGTTGATGAGTTTGAGATTTGGTACGCGGCCAGATCAAGGCTGGTGGATCTAGGACTCGTACAAAGAGGTACGTCTTCATGTCTTTGTGCAGTTGATCAATTATTGACTGTATTTTTTATGCGAAGTGTTGTAAATTCATTTTAGCATTACAGTCAGTTGTAAATTTAAGAATATTATTACGTACTGTTTAATATGACAAAAAATAGTCGTTTTTCATTTTTAATGCTGTCGCATCATGGAAATGGCCAGGTAAAATAATACTGCTATCAGTATTCTCTCTCAGTGGTGCGCTTATCACATTGCACCACAAATTATGCAAAATGGTATTGAATAGTTGGGGTTCCACAGTGTTTAGGTATATTTATTATCAATATCAGCATCTAAAATGTTTATTCGTTTCTTCGTGATATCTCTTGTCTCTTTCTATATATTATTTCCACTTTACACAAAAATTGAAGTTTTTAATTTAGGCATGTGTAGGTCAAGCATGTAGGTGTGATTTCATTTAGAGACCATATGCACCAAATTTTAGCACCACGCACATTTATATGTGTCCGTCACATGCGCGTTACATTTATTACGATGTCGCAATTACGTTTTTAAAGGATGTGGAATTTTCGTTTGCGTCTCCGATAGTCGGTTTTGATAAAATCTTATTGCCGAAAATTCCGACCCGTAATAGTAGCCACTATTATAGTTTTACATCGATATTTTGACTGGTGGATCGAGATGGCTGAGCGAAATTGCAAATAATGGAATTGAATAAGATACCACAAAATAGTTATCTAAAATCATCAAAATAATCAAGTCTGTGCCACTGCCATCTTGATACACACAAAATACATTTAAGCAGACGCATAATTTTTTAGACGCTTTAATTGTTTTTATGTTGAATACTTTTACCCAACAGGCAAGCCAACTGTGCACCGCTTTAACTTTGAGAAGCCACTAGAGGTCACTAGTCGCGGAACCTTCAGCCCACACAATGAGTTTAGAGTGCAGCTCAAGGGGCGCGGGGCTCGCCTCACCTCGGGTAAGGTGGGCACCGCCCTGTACTGCCCGGGGAGCGGTCAGTACGCAGACCTGGGTCAGCACCGAGGCATCTGCTTCGGCAACCTTGACCACTGCCCGCATGGAGTGACTTTCGCAACTTGGTTGCGCACCGGAAAATACGCATCAGATTCGAAGCAGCACTACATCCATACTGGTGACAATGGTATCGACATCTGGTACGAGGACAGGAAGCTGCACTGCACCTTTAAGACGTCCAGCAAGGTCTGGGAGTTAGATTACGAGGCACTTGAGCCTGAGCAGTGGTACCAGGTTGAGTACTCTTGGCATCCGGATAAGGGGCTCTCGCTTTATATCAATGACGAGAGAGTGAAAACCGTCACCACTTCCAGAGCTCGACCCAAGTTTGACCTTGAGACCTCCTCCAGGCTGCACAACAGCATCTACTTTGGACGCGGCGTCGGATCCACCAGTAGTGGTGGAGGTGGATCCAGTGGTGGATCCAGTGGAAGGGACTTCACCACGGCCAACATGACCGTCGATCAAATGGAGTATTGGTATGGTGACCGCGACTATTTGACAGCGTTTGGGTACATCAACAGAGGTATACCTAACGTGTAAATACCAGGCTGCTCTCTGTGTGACGGTCGTTCTCAACCATACTAAACAAACAATCTGCGCTTAACAACTACTTACGCATGCTGCTGTGACCTTGAAAACGGCCTTGACCGTAAAGCTCAGGTCATTTACTAATATATGCTAATTTACATTGTATGTAGGTGCTAATGATTAATAATAAGCTGCTTCTAATAGCATTCCTTCTTTTGCAGATTAAGATCCCGCAAGGTTACGACTGTGTACAAAGCTTTCATATTGTTGCGGAATACCCAATGCTACATTGTATTATATTGTTGTTGCTTGCTTCGTTGTTGCTTGTTGTTGTTTGTTGTTACTGTAATGTTTAAAGTGGTAGTATTTTGTCATTGCAATGTTTGACACCCAGTTTAGCACTCATAATGCACATATGCATGCGGTGCGCACTTTATGTGTTATGTATATAGAGACCCACATTGTTTGCGTGATATTTATGTGTGTGCGTGCATAGCCAAGTGCACATATGCATTTTATACATGTAGAAGGTGCATTGTCCGTAGAAACATTGAATGTTAACAACTAATATCGGTACCAATTGTAACAATTCAAGCTTAAGCTTTTATAAATGTAATTTGGGTCACGCTTTAAAGTAAGGCATTGGAATTGCGCAGTGTTACAAAAAACGCTTTAAGTTAATGTTAATCTTTCACAAAATTAGGTCCATATTTATATGGTGTTTAATTGGCATAATTATAATGACAGTTTTTCATATAAAGGCTTTCACTTTGAAAAATTCAGTAAATGTAGCAAGTTTTTCAGTAGTGACAATTTAACAATTTTAACGTTGAAGTTTTACACTTTCCAAATCCTTTAATACAGGATTTGCGTAATAGTTAGTATTTTTGGATTGAACTAATTTTGTTCTTGTTTCAATTTTATAAGAAAGTAGACTTTTTACAGAATTTTGAAATACAGTGGACTCTCAATTGGGTGAAATATATCGGGATAAAGCAGACGTGGTATATTATGGATGACGAGTTGTTAAACAGGAAAACAACATTAATTGATATAAAAAATTAATTGATATAACAGAACTGTATACTTCTAGCCCAAAAGTAGTGGAAAGGGCAATTTGGCACGTAAATTCCTTCTCAGTGTAAATTATTATGGGATCACCTTTCTGCAATCCCAAGTACTTGGCGCCAGTCCCACATTAGCAGGGTGCGAGCAATTTTGTGGGCTATTGGTCCCCCTATCCTACAACCCCTAACTTGGGATGACTGTGCTGGTGAGTTTCAATGATTGTATTGAGACATACATGTAGTGCAGTCCCATATCTCACTTTTTTTCCTCTCGCACTGTTTACCTGAAACGTTCATCTAAAGGAGAGTTCACTGGTATTTTAAATTGTTAAATTTTGAGATGTTTTAATTTTTTTCGTTTTGTGAAACACGCATGCTATGATCTCCTCCAGGTGGAGCTTTACATTACATTCTGGATATGGATGAAATCCGGAACAATAAACTAAAGCACGAGCTCCTCAACATACCCGTTTACGGCGGCTGTAGAAACGTTCCTGGTGTCATAGCAACGGCAGCACGACTCCGTGGCAACGGACAATTCATGGATGTTGGCCAGCATAGTGACAGTTGCCTTGGCAACCTGCAGCGTTGTTCCCATGGATACACCGGATCAATGTGGATCAAATTCGATAAATTCAGGGAGAACATGTATTACTTGTCAACCGGAGATCAGGGTATCAACATTTACTACAAAAATGGCCGCCTACACGTGACCTTTCAAATTAACGGAAAACGTTGGGATGTGCCGCTGAGCCAGTTAGATACGGATAGATGGTACTTTTTAGAGTACACATGGCACCCGCAGTCAATGCTCAGAGTCTATGTCAATAATCGACTAGTCGGGGCCGTCCGAGGTGAGGATGTCGATTACCGGCCCTGGAACAGTGATAACAATCATTTCTACATCGGGCGTGCGAATGACGGAGTGCCCTCTAGTGCCAGTGCGCAGTACGGAGAATTCACGATTGATCACCACCTGATCTGGTTTGACACAAGGGAGAATCTGATTGCTAATGGTCACATTGTCCGAGGTATGTCACCACTTAGACATAATAATACTAATATAATAAGTACTAAAATGTACTAAGTGCCCTTATTATTTATTACATGTGAAATAGGTGGTCCAGCTTGATCATTGCATAGATTGCAAAAGGCTTATTTTAATTTAGCTATGTAGGGTGTATGGGATGGGCCATGTAATGATAGGAAGGCTTGATTAATATGTAACGTCATGGTGCACATGTATATTAGTGTTCTGTACAAAATAACAAAAAGAAACATTATTGTCTGAATAGGTAGCTTAGGTGATCTAGAAGACCCCATCGGCCATTCATTCCCTCGTTCTTATCCCAATTTTATCATTTGTATCCTAAAATTAAGCTTATGCACCCCTGCGTGAGGTTTGCACACCGACCACCGTTGAGAAATCCAGAGCTTACGTAAGTTGGCAGATCCTGGGCTTAGAAAAGTAAAATTCAATGCAATAATGTTTCTTTCTGTATGTATACACAATTAGGTGAAATGTGATTGTGTAATTACGTCATTAGTGGATCCAGGGGGTGCAGTTTTCAGAAAGTTCCGAATACGGTAAAACCCATCGGTAACCTTTGACTTTCCCTACCTAAGTAGAAAAGTGTTATGCAGTGTTTCCGCTACTTTTCAAACCTGCCGGTCATTTAGTCCTGAATCCCTTATTGCAGGACATTTCCTCAGTTATGAGGGACATATAATTACTTACCAATTTAATTAAACTAATTAAAATTACATAAGTTTTACACTGATATCAGAGTTGAGGTCAGTTATTAGTGCATCCACTGGGTGTGTAAACTCTAAATCTGCGGGACATTTCTTGTTTTCTGTGCGTCTTTGGCGCATGGACGCGTGGTGGCGGGAACACTGGTTATGAAAGGCGGGATGTCACCCAAAACAGGTGTCGTTCGATACATGGTGTGTTCTCAATAATTTCAAATCTTGGATCCAGTATTGCACACTTAGACCTGGTGAAACAAGACGGTTGGGTTATAGATTGTGCTGAAGCGAAAATGGGGAAAATGAGTGGAAAATTACACCTTCCTTTGGATGACAACCCCTTTTCGAAGCAAATGAGTGTAACTGGAATTGTGGTCCTGGAATGGTTGAAATTGAAAAATGCAATGCAGTGTTTGCAGCTGGGGTTGCTTTAATGGGTAGATGCATAGGATACCTATCTAGGGTGCCCTAATTTTAATATCGGCTCAAAATTCCCGTAATTTTCTGGTAATTTTACCTAATTTTTGCTGGACACTACAACTTAGCAATAATTTAATGCAAACACCCAAAATAGGACGAAATGTCTTTGGGCACTAAGAAGATACTAGAATGATACGGTATGAATGCCTTTGATATATGACAATGAAATTTGTCATTTTGGAAAAGTAGCATCTATCGCAGCATTGATGTTACTATTTGTTTCGGTGCTTGTACGTCCTATCTAACTTCATAAAATGGAGGGTTAAGACGCGGCGACACAAAAACAAAATCTAACGTCATGGCTAAATGAGACGTTGTTTTTTCAATATGACAAATTTCTAATGAAAGTATAGTTAAAGTAGGAATGAAGCATCTTGTCAGTGTCTCTATTAGCTGTAGCCACATTCAGCCTAATGTCCAGTTGTATCACTATTTCTGTTTTATTTATAATTGGACTTTAAATATTATCAGTATTTGTGTGTAAAACATGTAGCTTTAAACCCCTTGTACGGTTTCTTTTGTCTGTAAAACGAAGTAATTATTCGAAATTCAGCAACCAAATTGATACTTTTGATCTTTTCCCAATTCTAACGTTTATGTTTTGTACTTTATAAAGCCTTCGAATGCCCTTTCGATAGGTTTGATGTATTTACATACAATATTTTAAGCAAACTTCTCTCGTTTTCAAAGTTTCTAGGACGTCAATTTTGACTAATATCCTCATGTACATTTTTGGGTTAACATTATTTAATTTAATGTTTACCGAAAATTCTTGGTTTACATCTTGAATGAGATCTTTAGTATTTTCACCAGTAAATCTTTAGTTACAATGAAAACTCAATTTGCGCAAATGTTTTAATTTTGAATAATTACTTCACTTGATTTGTACCGATGAGAGAACGGATGGATGAATCCATTGGTTTGTTTCATATCCCATTGAAAACACTTGAAATTTTCTCCTCTAAAAAAATAATAAAATAAAATAAAAGTGAATAAATAAACGATTAAGTGAAGAAAGTTCCAGAAAATTAACCAAAAGGAGAACAGCTCTTTACATACACTCCTCCCCGGATATATCGATATCGCTTATATCGATATCCCGCTTATATCGATACTTTTTTCCGCATCAAATTAATAGACCCTCATATTATTTGTTCTGCTTATATCGATATCCCGCTTATATCGATGCTATTTTCCCGCACCAAAAATATCGATATATCCGGGGACAAATGTAATTTGTGTGGAAATTATGAAGTTAATTTATCGAATGAAAATGTAATGTCCAAGTGCAGTCAAATATCAATACGAAGCCTGTTGTAAACCACTGAAGTAATTTGTGTCACCAAGCGGGGCGCCTATAATTGTATTGAATGGATGAAAGGATACAGCTACAATCTAGACAGATGAAACTATGATCTATGTTAATACAGCTCTGAACTGTTGAATTAAGCAGGCCTCGATGTCGACAAAATTTTTGTGTTTGCCAATATGACGGATAAAATTTCAATGTCATCCGTCAACTCATTTGCATCAGTTGCACTGTACAGGTTCAAGTAGAAAATTCATAATTTTTGTTCGTCTTTTTAACGGATACGTTGTAAAAATTGTCCATTATTTTGACATTTTTCCGTTTCGACAGAAATAGGAACTCTACTTATACGAAATCGAAGAGTTAACGTGCCTCTAGGGGTATACTCGTTCCCTGATACCTAGAACTTAGTGGAAGTTATTTCTGGGAACTGCCTTCACATCGATTTTTGATACCGTGGTGAAGGCCGTAATTGTCACTTTGTATTATTCCACAAAATTTTCATTGAATTTCGTGTTTATTCAATATTTAAACCTTTTAAGCTTTAAGTTTAACTTTTAAACCAAGACTGTAAGTTATCTTAAAACTCCTTCTTCGGCAACGTGTAGTACTCATTGTATGGATGAAGATTATGTAAACCTAGAGTTGAACGGAAGTCTTGTCTCTCCCTTGAGATACAGTGACGTGTAACCTGTAAATACTCGCATTTGTTTCCTTTTTTGTAGGTATGTTGTCAATTTCAAATGAGTAACTGAAAATTTTGTAATTCGTTTTTCGTCCGTGTGCGTTGCATGCGTTTAGTTTGTGGGTTTTCGTCGTTTGAGTTGCAAGCATGTACAAATGCTTAATTAGACTAATTACAATCAGTGTAACCACGTGCGATCAACCACAAAGGGAACGAAAGGAGGAAAGAAATATGGTCGGTTGAACTAGGTGGTCACTCAAGAGGGTGACCGTTTGCATAAGGGTGATCGAAGAGTGTGTAGAGGGTGTAGAAAATTGTTTGTGAGATGTCAAAATCCTAACATCAGATCTTACACTTGCTGAGGGCAGTGTATTCAAACCTCACTTGAACAACTTCAAAAACCTTTAAGAGAAGGTGGTCTCTCAAGGGAGGTTTTGTATGGAGGCGTACATCTGCGATTTAGACAAGTTTGATTTTACATTTGCTGTATTTGTGCTTCAGCTTGAAACAATCGCCTTCCATAAAAGTCCCACAGTTGTAAGATATAATTAAGGGAATTTCTACTGAAGAATATAATCGTAAACAAAATTACGATTATGAAAGAAAGTTTGCAATACATGTACGTTGTCGGATGCACCTAAACGTAGCATGCAAAGTTTTAACACATAAACACTTCACTCATTATTATTGCGCAAACTTCATCTTGCACTGTGCATATGACCTTGAAACGACCTCGACCTCTGACCTTGTAGCATAGATGACGTCATTATTGCTATTTTTACCCTTGCCTCCCTAACAGATGACATATACCACGTGCTGATACCCTTTGAGGAACAAGTTGGGGACGTCATAAGTCACCCCATTTACCACATTGACGCACACAACGGCGCAAGGATACGACGCGCGAGAGTAGGAAACGGACTTTTTCTGGACGGAAGGACACAGTACGCAGTGATTGAGAACCAGGCGGATAACTGCATGGGCAATGTCCAAAGGTAAGTTAAAAATTTCTGTGAATTATATAGTGACACCTGCCATTTACGACCACCTTCTGGAACTATCATTGATGACCTTGAGTAAAGGATGGTCTTTAAAAAAGCAGGATTACTGTAATTGGAAATGTGCTTTGGTTCTGTAATATCTGGTCGTAAATGACAGGTCGTCTCAAAAGAGAGGTTTCATTGCAGTTACTTATAGCATTACCGCAATGTTTCATTCAGTTAATAAATACATGATTTTTGGCTCATTTGGCATATCTGCCAAAGAGCCTATAGAATCATGATTTGTCTGTTGTTGTCATCGTTGGTGTCGGCCTCGGCATCAGCATCTGTGCACACTCACCCTAAGCACACTATTTAACATAGGGACTTCATATTTGACACACACATGCACCTATGTCCCCATGAATGCCCAGCAAATATGATGCTGTAACCATTCTCAAATTGGCAGCCATATTTGTATTTTTCTTTGATCCTAGCTCCTGGACATGCATTTGATGGAACAAACTTCA
>JBCAUI010444394.1:0-70499 GCA_038406195.1 Haplosyllis anthogorgicola
CAACTTTTTGCAATGGCAGCAGAGAACACAAATGTAGATTTCGTCCAATACATAGACCCTCCTGCTGAGGCATGAGGTCAATAAGGCGAATAATGCGGATGGTTCTACCTACCTACCTATTAAATAGTTTGAACTGTCTCTTCAAATTGTAGAATAAACGCTTTAGACATTTATTACACTTTAACAAGATTTGGTAAAGTATAATAACATAGAATTCCTACTTTTGTATGCATTTATGGATAAGAGTCCATTATCAAGATATGAGCAATTGGTCATCTTAGGCTACAATGCAGTCTGGGCTTTTGTATTCGCGTACACATTCACATACGAAAATTGGTCCCAATACAAACAGTAATGTATGAGAAGGCAAAGAAATGTGTTACCAGTTCTGGTCATATTTATTACAGGGAACAGTGGACACTATTACTTTCTTGTGACCCCTGAAGGTCATTAGTAACAGATTTATCTACAAGTCTAAAATTTACATTTGGCGTTTATGTAGAAATGAATCACTGTAATAACGACATAACGATGTTTTATTTAGTGCATGTGAATTTCCCATAAGAAGTATCCTCAGTAGAATTTTAAAATACCCATACAAAGATATCTACAGTAAAGATGACTAATCATCGATCTGTTTGTGACTCACGAAAGAAAATGTGTTATACAAGTTGTATTCTAATCAGCATTCCGTTAATCTTCAAGTCAAAAACTAGATGGAAATCATTAATTCACACTCAGTCTTAATGGTGCAGTAAGTTAACGTGAAAAATGAGATGAAAAAGAGCCTTTATTTTTCAGAATGTAATTAGCATATCACTTTGTCGTTGAGTAATTATACACGTCAAGGAAATTGACAAAGATGGCAACTGTTATGCATTTAAATCTGTGAAGTGTTGTATGCCATTAAGAATAAAATTGCTCACATATCTAAAGAAACGGAGAGCGTTGATTCATATTTTACAAGTGAGATTTTATGCCTTCGCTATAAATGGTATGCATACTAGGTTTTCATTCCGAAAAATGTAAGATCAAGAAAATATTTTTCAAGCATTCAATTGCACTCTCCTTGCCAAGATGTGTCGGACAAAAAATATGGTGCCCATGTATTTATGGCCTTGATGACCGTATTGACGCTATTGTTATTTTATTGTGTAGATCTCTAATTAATCATTAGTCTTCGCTAAATTGATCTCATTGTTTGATTTATGGAAATGTATTTATGTATTCTGCTGGAAACGTGTTTGCGTTTCTTTCCTTCGTAATGACAGAGGTATTTTCCCTATAGGACTATCTGGAATGTCTTCGCCATATTATTTATGAACTTGAAATTTAAACATGCTGTGGATAAAAAAAACTTTGATTGGAAAGTTACTACAACAGTTACCAGAAGAACCGAAGATGGAATGTTCAATTTTGAAATTTTAAGCAAACAGTCAAAACCGACACAAGACCGTTTGCTTGCACTACATAATAAAGAAGTGTATTCACTCACCAGATTCTTACAACTACCAAAAATATCTCGATTTCACCAATCCTATTCTCTACAGTTCACATTTGTCAATATATTATGCTTCCTTCTTTTGTTTTATACCTTTTCGTTCATTATCCAGCCACTTGGTTATTACACAATCTACTTTCGCCTTCGCCTTTATTTTTTATTATTAATTGTTCTCAATATTGAATGCGTAACTAATGGTGAGTCAAGCACATGCTCCTTTCCTCAGGAGGTGTTTATTTGCTTTTGCAAAAGTTCTTCAGTTGCATATACTTTCCAATTACGTGCCAATTTCCATTGGGTTTTGAAGTCCCATGGAAGGAACTTTACATCCCGGAACTCATCTGTCAGAGCATTTATGTACAGTGCTTCCAAAAGTGGACTTGCCTATTGAAATGCAGTTCAATGTGAGATTTTGTACTTATTGTGTGACAGCTTCACTCCTGCAGCTGCATCTGATTGGAGGATAGTGTACATAGCTGCAGGACTCCTGCAAGCGCAGTCAGTGCTTGATATCAGAAGCAACAGGAGAAATGTAAATAAAACATGAATAAACCAAGGTCCATGGGAAGACTGTTCTTGACATACCAGCATGTAGAGACACCCAGAATTAATATTTGGGAGTCCAACACTTTCCACCACTTATTTTCTAACCATTTACGAAACCATCTCCTGTTTTTGCTATCCCCAACAGGTCTCTTCATATCATGGCTGTTAGAGACTGATTTTAACATAACAAGTTTACAAAAGTAAGTGACCTCAAACACAATACTTGGAAATTTAAATTCAATTTACAAAAGCAAACAGTACTCTTTGCAAGGTTATAAAGATCATTCCATATTAGAAATATGTCAGTACACAATGTTCTGTTCTTGTGTTTGCTAATGACAACTATTTTTGTGTGAGATATAACTCAAACTGATGGATCATATTTAAGTAATGTTAGTAGCAAATAATGTACGTTTACAAAGTGTCAATTTGTTCAGTCATGTATGGACAGTAATGTATAGACTAAAAGGTGATTTAAATATTAATAGAGTGATTGTTATACATTTTTTGTTCATATCACGAAAAGTGGAGGGTTTAGCTTTATAATTGTAATAAATAATCTGGATCGGTAGCAGCATTGTTGAGTATGGACGTCATTAAGAAATAAAGGTGTGAATTATAATGTTGTGTAAATTCAATCAAAGTACTGACAAATTCACATTTTTCGAAAGTCAATATTATCAAGCTAATTGGATTAAATAACTTGTTGGATTTCTTTTTGACAAACAGTATAAAACGATCCTTTCTTGTAAATTGTTGTACATTATAAATACAGAACAAAAAATCGTATTAGAACTTGAACACGTTACCCTATGGGAGTTTCCTTATTTTTACCCTATGCACACAATGGATTTTTGTTTAATACGATGATTGAAAGAAACATCAGTTGCATTTTATAGTTATTATTCGAATTAGGTAATGAAGCCCTAACAAAACAATGAAACTTTTGTCGCAAAATACGAGAATGTTACGAAAAGTGTCACTGGTTTGTTTACATGACAACTATGAAGCGTTACAGGAAACAAGCCGTAATCGTTCAAGAAACCTGGCACTATTTTCGATTGAACAATCGATGGAAGAAGAACATAGTATGATCAATGACATTACAATATAGACGTTTGACCCCAAAGTAGCCGTGTAGGTAGATAGCAACAACTTATTTCATTAAAAAATCATGTACTTGGCAGGCAAAATGCATAAAACATAGCCCAACGCATGTTGTGATTTTCCAGCTCTGGCACCAGTCTTCTCTATAATAATATGCATGTAAAGGGTATTAGGTTTACAATACAATGTAAGTAATAATCTCATTCAAATTACATTTATGGATTCTTTCAATGAACTCAATGTATTATTCAATGTATTATTTGTGAAAAGGTATTTTGAAATGAATTAAAAGTCAAGACCCTGACACGAGAATTAGCATTTGCCGTCCTTTGAAAAAAAAATCAAGTTGGCGAATGGTTGTGCGCTGGTCGCAGATTAAGGACCGTGACGGTTGCCACCAAAAACTTTAGAAAACATTTTCAGTTGCTTATTTTAAACTGTACTAAGAATGTTTAATTTACATTGCAGAGGCATAGGTCTGTGTGGCGGTGTGATTATTGCTGGCGTACAAACTGGACCAAATACGGTGAAGGTGATCTTCGGTGCGTTTTTCTGAGTTGGGAGAGCTGTTATTTACACAACAGGTTGCTTATGTACTTTACAACAGCTTGCTCTTTAGGAAAGGAATAATTTGCTTCACGGTCGATCAAAAATTCTATTCGGTAGAGTATCAAGTACACGTATCAATAAAACTGAAAACGCTGAAAGTCATGCATAAGCTATATTCCTGTGCAATTTCGAATACAGTTGAAAACGACTCGCATCGAAAAACGTAACTTGTCAAAAACAAATAAACCAATTGATGATCATCTCAGTGTTTACAACTCAATTCTCATTCCTTTCTTAAATCAATGTTAGCATTGTTAAATCGTATGTACATTGTCTGTACCTGATCCATATGACACAGCCACTCAATATCTCTGAATTCATATAATATTAATTCTGGCCTAAAAGGACGTGATATACCTGTAATTTGCACCTGTGCTCTAAAAGCTGATCTACGCATTAACTAATAATTGGCATCCGATTACAGGTACATGTTTCAGGTTTCCAGATAGGCCGATGCAATATGATCACTTGATCGATACTTTAGAAGGCTTGATTATGGCAAATTACACAATTTGAACATAAGAGGCAAATAATTCGGAATGAGTGCATTTTGGTGTAAGTATAGTTCATGCAACGTGCCAAATGTTAATTGTAGCGCTACGTATCAGGGGATTAGTCAAAAGAAATTTCCATTTTAGTAGCAGATGTGGACATAAAGATAACATATTTTTGTACTGGCTGCCCTGCATTTCACATTTGTGGTGGAAATGTAAGATCTACGCTTGTACTAATCACAGTGATCGTCTTTTCTTGCAATTGTCTTTGTATTTAGGACAGAAACTAAAATCTGTTATGAAGAACTGTTTACAACAACAACAACAACAACAACAACAACAACAACAACAAAAACCAAATGGATGATCACTTTGGTCCATCTTCAGTACCACAATTTCTCCCAAATTATAGAGGCAAAAATTGCAACCAATGTAAATATATATGTACAGTTAAAACTCATGTACATACCAAAAATAGAAAGGAATTACTTGCAATCATTACATTGATTGCTTTCTAATACACGGCTAATTAGATGCCTTCTTGGTCAACTGTTCTGAATTCAGTAATGAAGATCATGTTACGAAGGCAAAGAATAAGTATAGATTGGATTATACGTACAATGAGACAGAATTTGTCCGTTCGCTTCCAAAAAGAAAAACATATGTGCATTCATATGAGAATGAAAACCAGTTGTGCAAAGGAAAAAAAAGTAAACAATATTGCCATAATTTTAATATCCCACCTTGTGTAAAATTAAACACTGAATGTTATGCATCTCCAATAGCTTACCTTATGCTCCTAAAATAAGTCTAACAGATCTGAATTATTTATTTTTATTACCGCCTTTCATGTCAGAAACATCAAAATTCCCTTAATTTTGCATTGACATTGCCGTGCTGTATTGTTTTTATACTCGAGGGAAATGCTTAACGGAGTTGAATTTTTTGCCAGTTGTTTTTTGAAAGCCTGGAGGTACAAATATATTTCTGTATATGAACCTACTTTTTTTTTCATTTCTTAGGCCAGACTTTTTTTTATTTGTTGGATTACGTATCATCGGAAAAAAAATTTCAGAGTGGCGATCGGAAAAAAATAGACTTTGCTGTACATTTTTGCAATTTTGATTAAAATTTACAAAATTGATGAACAATTTTTCCAAATGATGTTCATTGAAGTGACGGAAAGTTACGATTTTGTATTATTTGGGCTCAGATTTGGTTTGGTTTTTTTTTAATTTCTTGATTTTTGAGAGCGGCGGGAAACGTAATCCAACAAATAAAAAAGTCTGGCCTTACAAAGGAAATGAAACTTTCATAACTTCTTAAGATTGAAATATCCGAGAGTTCAAACCGCATCCCTTCGGATGGAATTCTCTTTCTCAAATGTTTTATCAGCATAAACTTTAAAGTTTTTATATCACTTGTGATTCCCTTATGATAACAGTTCAATTCCGCAAACTCAAAGCATACAAAGCGTAAACTGCATCATGTAATTAATAATGTCTTCAACAGGTTTACAAAAGATAAAGACTTTGGTGCATTAATAATGTAAATGGTAAATATTTGCGGAGCTGCTACTGTTAAGAAGCGGGTCAAGAGGTTTGTAATTATGTGCCTCAGTGGATGTTAAACAAAATACGTAATAGTGTGAAGCAAACTTACGGGATTCATTACCGAAAGATATTCTACTCAACTTGAGCAGAAACAGTACAGTAAGTGTCCTCCGTTTATGATTGAGACAGGGCATTTCGGCTCTCTGTATCGACGAAACGTTTCTGTGGGGTTTTTTTGACAGTCATATTACAATCTTAGGAATCCCACAGAACTTCGGGGTAAAAGGCATGAGGTTTATGTACTTTTTACGGACATCCCTCGAAGTAAATTGTGGACAATGAACTTATTTAAACTTATATGCGTTGTACGTGGTTTGTAGTAACTTTGGCCAGGCTGAAAATGTCACAGATTACTCTTTAAACGATATTTTGCAAAAACGTATAAATGAAATAGTGGCTTCACCGTATGTTCCTTTTTTAGTGTCATACAGAGATAATGGTTGAAGGTTTATATGAAATAATCTTAAAAGGTCATTGAAGGCCCATTTATGTTTCAGTAATTTATATTCCTTTAAATATCAAGTAGTATACCTATGAGCTATATTCGGAATCGTTATTGTAAGATAAAGTCAAACTCTTACGTTCAGCTGAAAACTTTAATCACGTTGACTATGTTGCTCGTACTACATCCTCTTTTTATATGTCTAAATTTTAATGTGAAGGTTAAGTCTCTTGTTCAAGAAGAATTTCTTTTATACCGTCAACTCACGAACTGACATGATAAACTAGTGATATCCATTCATTCCTGCATTTTGGACAATGTGCGTTCCACGCATACAGTTACAGCAACAAGAACCTTTACATCTGATAGTGAAACATTACTAAAGCAAACTTTCGAATTTTACTATCAAGGTTGAATACTTGTAAAAGATGTGCCAGACAAATACCGTTGATTAAGGAATAACATTAAAATAACTTTATTCCATTATCATTAGCCTCAAATTAACCCTTCCGTTACCGGGCATTGAAAACATACTTAGCAGAAAAGTGCCTACTTTGACTTTAGTCAAAAATATTGTTAGGCCTCTTGGTGCTTCATTTGACATATACCTCCAGTCATTTAGTTTAGTCCACAACTGCCTTCTTTGACTTTTGTCAATTACTTTAACCACCCTCTAAAATGTTCTTCTAGGAAGTGGTGCCTCAATGATATAAAATATTATCATAATGACTACTCTAAATCCATCCCTCTTTTGTTTCAAATGCGTAAAAACATTTATTTTCTTTCATTCAGGACACATTTAACAACCCAACATTTCTTTTATCAAAATACATCCAGGACCTAATTCTGGATCTCCAGAGAAATTATTTTGTGCCAAAAATGTAATTTATTACCCCAAAAAACACAAAACCTGCCATACTTTAGTGGGAAAATAGTCTAAATATCTAAACATACCCTATGTTACAAGCAAAAATTACAATTATGGCAAATAATAGCCAAATTGTCTTCAATCCTGATGTTTATTTTCCACTGAGTGATAATGAAGAATATGGTGATTTCAATTTTTTTGTAATGCAAACTGTAAATCCTACTGACTTAGTACAACATGAAAATGATTTACATCAAGATATAAATGAAGATCCAGTCAACAGTGATAATGGACTTGATCAAAATCAAAATCAATCTGGCTCATCTTCTAGTGATTGAAACCTGCCAATTCAAATATCTGAATGTATGTTTGATGTTTTTGACACCAACTTGGAAAATGGTGACAGTGATGATTCCAGTTTACACAGACATGATAATTTGGACATAAATACCAAGCAAATGGAAAACTACATTCATGATATTGAAAACCTGAATGATTTTGCCAATGGTTGGGAGTGGTCAAACATTGATGGAACCAGTGCTTCACATGGACCATTTACAGGAAGCCTAGGACTCAACATACAACCAGATGGTCAAACTCCTTATGACTACCTGACAGTCTTTCTACCCAACAGCATTCTTCATGATATTACTACACAAACCAACCTCTATGCCAATGAAAAAAACAAGGTAAGATGCATTCTTATAACTTATTTACATAATATTTTTATTAATATTCTTGGATACATGTATGACATTTTCACACCTTTTTTCTGAACTTTTTGTCAATGTAAATACTACCCACATTAGATTATTTTCACATTAATTAACATGTCCTTTACTATACAAACATTTCTAGATTAGCATAATCAATTTATAATAGTAAACATGGTTTATCTAGTTCAGTGAAAAAGCCTAGTTTTGGACAGGGAGTAAAATCATACTAGATAATAAAGTTTTTCAAAAACACAAAGTAAAATTACATGCTAAATTTTCTCATCTTTTGATAAATAATACCAAAACAATGTGTACAAAATCTGGCTCATTCACTCTACATGTATATCTAGAATAGTAAAACAATACATTCAGACACTTAACCATAAACATAATAATAGACAAATTTTTAAATCTTCTTATCTAATAATTCTTGTGTAAAATATGTAAAGAAAAATTACCACCAATATATAATCAGTTGTCCCTCTAATGTGTATAAAATAAACTTGAACTGTACCCTAAAAATTTATATACAAATCCATAAAACAATCTTCATAAACTTAGAAGTATAAATCCGTAAAATGTTAGAAGTGTAAAGTGTGATAAATTTCTACTCCAAAACAACATGTTTAAAATTTGTCCAAAGTAAACATCCTCAAGTCTAAACATGCTGAAGTCAACACTTGCACAACATATCAGATGACATGCTAATAAATTCCAAATGACTCCTAAATATGCTGACTTAGCTGCAACATAGTCTCAATACTTTGGCCAAAGTCCAATTTGTCCACTGAAGACAATTCCCATGAAAGTAAATACAACTCTATGTCACATTCATCAGTCCATTGTTTGAAATTGTATTCATTCATCTTTATCCTCAAAGTTAGTCAAAATTGTCTCAAAATGCAATGTGTCCACTTAAGACAATTCCCATAAAAGTAAATACAACTCTATGTCACATTCATCAGTCCATTGTTTAAAATTGTATTAATTATCTTTATCCTCAATGTTAGTCAAAATTGTCTCAAACTAATCACTAAATTTCTGAACCCCTTCAATCTGTGAATATTCGAAGGGCATATTTTTAAGTTCCTCATTAATTTGTTTCAAGTTGTGTTTGGCAATCCTTTCACAATCCTGCTTCACTTTCCTCATTTCTCCTCTTCTGTTAGGAAATGAACTGTTCAGATTATTCAAGTTTCCCTCTACCCTGGAGAAGAGACTGTCTGCTGGGGCCCAGGTGTAGTCCTTGTAGACCTTTTCTTCACCAAGAATAGTTCTCCATCCATAGATTCCTTGTCTGCTGTACCTGTAAAGGTTCTGAAGGATTATCTCCCTCTTCTGATACACAGCTGCTTTGGAGACTGGAAGCAAATCTGCTGCATACACATTTGTGTAATCATGGTGTACCTTGTTCAGGTCTTTTCATTTTATCTCTGCCACCAGGACATCTATACATTCAAAAATTCTGATCAGTCTCCTCAATCTGTGGTGGAGCAGTATCCACCTTGCATTCAATTCATTAGGTATATCTACAGCATGAGCCAGCTGGAAATCAGGCAGTTCTCTCCATGAACTCTGATCCAATATAGTATCTCTAACAGATCTCTGGGGTGACAGATCAAAACCTGTTGTTGTGTAAACTGTAGACTTGATCAGAGGTGTTTCTCCTATTTGGCTGTGAGAATAGTGAAACACATGCAGCTCCTTACTTGAAGTGTGCACCAAAGTGGCTTCATCACTATACCCAAGTTGTGAAATTGCTGCCAGAGTATAGTTGGTCAAACCTTCTGGTAGATAGGTGTGCTGCTTTGCTTCTTCTGTCACAGTTGGTGCTCCCTAGTACTTGCACAAGAAATCTGGTCAAACTAAAAATGTTGGATAAGAGTAGTCTTCCCCATCTGACAGATGCTTGTCCAGAGCCTTGCCAATCAGTCCTCCCTGCCTGTGTGTATCAAAATTGGCTATATCATGATTGGAAACAATGTTTTCATCATTATGAGCAATGCACCCACATGAAAAGTAGTCGACAAAAATGTTATCAGGGTCGTATAGTCCCCAGAACCCAAGTATGTCGTTTCAGGTGTTCTGGTGGCCATCTCAATATCTAAGGATGGATAATTGTAGGCCTTATCCTCATCATATTTTGAACCCTTGGCAAGTATTACAGCAAGATTTCTCATGGCCATGCCAATATGTGCACCTCCGTAATCATAGTTATTAGCCTGTACTATTGAATAAGTCAGATCTGTTACCTGTTTGGCCAAGTATTTTGGCTTGTATTACTCCAACAGGATACCTTGGGTTACAGTATCTTGCTCCTGCAGGAGGTCCAATGGAGGTCTAATGATCTTGCCCAAGTAAACTTCTAAATGGACTCTTGGTTTTTTCCCAAAGCCAAGTCTGTAGTTATGAATCCCTGCACTGTCTTGCTCTTCAGCCCAAATTTGAGACTCATTCAGTTTCCTGAAAATATCCATTGACCACTTAAACAAGAGCTTAGCTATATTGCCTGCAACTCCATTCAGCTCATATTGGAGGTGATACATCTTGTCAACACCTGTTGCCTGTCCATTCTTGAGGGGATCACCAACATGGTAAAAAAACGGGGTGGCTTTCATTTGCAAAATTATCCAAAACATCCTGTTCAAAAGATCTGTCATAACACTCATCATAATCTTCTTCAAATCCAGAATCTGGTTTCCTGGGATTGTACATGTTTTTTCCCTTTTCTTTGAGTAAATTCTCTTTCCATAATATGAACTCTGCATGGCTCCAAGTTTTTTAGGATTTGATTCCGCTTTTGTAGAATTTTTGTATCCTCTTCACTGTAACCCATGTAAATCTGCCCATGGATTTCCTTCTCCCTTCTCTTCTCTGTCTGCAGAGTCATCATCATTATGAAGATAGGTTTAACCTGAAAGAAATAGACAGAATAATATTTTATGTGTTTCTAAGTGAAAAAAAGAACACTTTTGGTATTAATTTTCATATGTCTAAGTCCTAAAGTAAATTACCTTTTAGTTGATAAATTAATTATCATAAATTCATACAGACAATAAAAACAATGAAATAAAGATTTCAATTAGATTTAGTCAAAATAGTGATGAAAATTTGAAGTCAGAAACAAAACTGGTAAACAAGCAATTTAATTTAAAGAAAGCCTTAGTTTTAAAGTTGACTAGAACTTGCAATTAAATTAGATAAAGCCTAAAATGTACTGATATTTTAAAGTCTGAATAAAGAATATGAAAACAAATTTGACATAAATTAGATGAATCCCAAATTGTCTTGACAAATTCAAGAAAACCATGAATCACTGTTGCATCAAACTCTTTTTATAAAAATGTGCAGTAAAAACCACATTTGGCCTAATTTATGTTAAAACAAATGTTTTCTAATCAATGTTAACATTTTTAGGTAAAAAAAGTTATGTCCAAACAAAGCTAATCAATTCCCCAAAACTGAAAAAAGAAGGCTGACCACTCACCAGGCCACTCAATGTACATGTAATGCTTTATTGTGATTAATTGTTATTTGTTGGCTGAGAGCACATGCATGTATTTAGGGGTGCCAACCCTAAATCTATAAATAGCTCCCAGAAACTTTTGCTTCAAATGATTACAATGAAAAAAGAGATATACTCACAGTTTGAACAGATCTGAACAAGTAAGCTCAAATATGACAGTTTTGATATCCCCAAATGAGAGTGAGGCTAGGTCTCAGAGGTCAAAAGAAATTAAAACCAGGGTATTTCTAATCTGACCACAAAAGCAAACATAAGCAGAAAAAAATTCCAGATTCCAAAATGTTACATTTTATAAATTATGTCTTTGAAGGTGGGAGATTACATCAGATTCCAATTTTGTGGGAACTGAGGGAAATAAATTTTCTCAGATTATCATGTTTTCATAATGTCTGGGGTCTCAATAAAATGAATAATTTGGCATAAGAAAGATGTACTTACATTATTTAGTTCTTGTTATCCACATAAGTAGAAATTATTCTTCTCATACATTCTTCTGCTTTCATTAGTTGTGATCTTGAAGTTATCTTGAAGACAACTTGAAAACAGATTTCAAACTAACCTTTTGGTGGTTTCATAAATACTTTAGTACCATAGTTTGTATGGAGAGATCTGAATTCAACTTGATACTTGTGAAACAATCTAGAATATTTACATTCTTGATACAATATGTCAATTAGGTCCATAGCATCATAAAATAGTGAGTATGTTAGTGAGTATGACATTTTTCAAATTTATCTGGGTCATAGACTACTTTAGTTACCATGTTTATACTGGCTGGTGGGAATATGAACTGTGCACAGTGAAATAAACAAATACTTTGTGCTATTTTTAGACTAGATTAGTGACAAATGTTGAAAGAAGCACTGAGGGCAAGATATTGTGTACATTGTCAGGAAGGATAGAAGTCGTGGGAGGCATAGAGAGATAAAGTTTGAATAATTTTCTCTGTGGCTGAATATTGTCAAAGGCAGCACACAGGGGATAGATTTATTGTGTACAGTTTGGGGTGCAGAGGTAGGATAAAAGTAAACCATTTGGGGTAGGGATGTTTATTGATGACTATAGTCAAAATAAGCGGCAGGAGGATTAAACAACCAACAAGGAGATAGCCCATCAGTGTACTGAGCTTCATGCTGCCATTTTGTCTGTCATGTGATGGCCAGGCTTGTCATGTGATGGCCTTGGCACCTTGCCAGAACTTTCAGATATCAGGTCAGAAATCAACTCAAAAATCTCGTGAAAACAAAAAGCTGAATGCCCGATAGAGGGAATTCAGCTCAACAACGTCTTTGTGCCTTCTGGTTTGACCAATTTGATAGCAATAAACCTTGAATCCGGCTCACCCTTTCACAAATTTCAGAAATTGTAGACAAAGTCGTGTCTCAGGTGGTTGACATTTCAAATTACATTATCCTAACAAAACGCCAGCCATGAAGAACTCAGATAACGACCATAGGTCCCTTTCTATGAATTGGTTTCACAATGGATTTTCATCATTCAACGAGGAGGATTTTGTTTCCTGTGCGATTGATTTTATTCCAGCAGAAAATATACATAATCACTTTAAAATCACTGAATGTTGGAAGTCAACTCACCTTATTTGAAGATTAGCAATTGGAACGCTATTACGCTGTTGTACATTAAGAATGCCACTTCCTATTGATCTACCTTGCTAAATATTTAATTATTTCACAAAACCTAATGAAAAACTGGAACAACTCCAAAAGCTGTAAAAAGGTCATAAAAATGGAAGATTCATAGGAATCCGGATGTCCCAACTTGATTAGTATGAATTCCACAGCATCCCTGTTGGTAACTGTACAGAAGAATGGTTAGAAATAGATAAATCAACAAAATTTTATTTGAAATGTTGCATACTATTTAATTTAAGTGTGATGTGTACACAATTTGGAAATTTTCATTTTATCCGTTGTGCTCTTCTTTTATCATCCTCTCAGGCATCGTTTTCTAAAGAGGTAAGCTTCTTCGTAATATAAAAGTGTCTCCTTTATCACTTCATCATCCATCTAAGAATCGATCTTTAACTTTCTACACACAAAGACAGACATACACCTACTCACACAGTCATAGAGTGCGGGGTACACGGAATAGCCCTTGCCACAAGCACAAAAGCTGTACACCCGCCAGGGCTCACAGGCATAGAGGAGTAAAAAGGTGCTTGCTGCAGCTGACAGAGGAATACAGGGAACCAACAGATAGGAGCACTTGCTGAATAGAAATTGTTCAAGTGGAGAACCTAGCAGAGTACAACCGCCGCAACTAGCATTGTTATTATTACTTAGGCAATAGTCTTTACATTAACCATATTAGCTTACAAAAATTAGTAAATACAGACGTCAGTGTAATACGAAGATTTAAGTCAAGACAACGAAATCTAAGAATTATCTCACAACAATTTTTAGTGCTTCTAAAAACTCACAGTCTCACTAACAGGACTAAGACGTTGTTAGCCAACTGATAAAACCCACAAAATTCTTCCATTTTCATCCGCCCGTTTCCAGAGTACAATAAAGGTTGCGTAACATTCAACGGAAACTAGCTGAAAGCGTAACAGTTATATGCTCTTTGCAAGCGTATTCAACGAAAATCTGGAGTATGACGCCTCCATCATTACTCTTTTAAACAGATTTGCTGATCAAGCTAATGATTTATGCAAACAAAAATAGACTTATTCAGTGTCAGCTAAACCCACATGGTATACCATGCCTCTTTTGCCTTTGACATCAAAGCCATAAATTGATTTACTATTCATGTACACATTTGATACAAGAATTTTATTACCCTATAAATGTAGATCTACTTCATTAGGCAAATTGTGAAGCACACAAAGAAGTCACCTTTTATATTTATTATATTCTCGAACTGTACACCAGTTACAAATACCAACTATGAAAGAATACGGTCTTCAGTTACAGATACTGTTTTCTTACTTTAATGGGTTTCTTTTATTTCAAACCATAAAAAAGAAGTCATTGTGTGGAATTATGTGTGGTTGAACAAAATCTGATTACTTTTGTGCGTGCTATCGGACAAAAAACGCCAAAAGCAGAGGCTTCTTAAATGATATTTCATTGTTGTAACTTCATTGTGAAAACTGGTTCCTTTGGTTATATTTCCCAAAATTTAATTTGAACTGACCTTAAATTGAATATTGTATGTTTTGACATGTATACAACTGAAACAAATCATAACAAAGAACAGATGCCAAGTGCATTAGGTTACGTGGTGATTCGCTGCTGAATAATGTTCGCACGTGTGAAACCAATAAGTACATAACCTATCTATCAGATATATATTGCATTCTTTAAGTATTAATTGTGACTAATCAATGGACACATGTGTTTCCATGCGTGGAACAGTGAAAAATCACTTGTAACATCCATTTCAAGAGATATTTTCGCTTTGATTTCAACTTTATCATGTAATGATACTGCTCCAAGACTTGGACCAGAAACAGGACGAAACAAGATAACCTGTTGGCTACCAAGCTTCATGCTGCCATTTTGCCTGTCATGTGACTCCACATGCATGTGCTGTAGTGGCTGCAGGGAACACAAATCTAATCTCATGTGATATCCTTGGCACCTTGCCAGAACTTTCAGAAATCGGGTCAGAATTCAAAGCAAGAATCTGGTGAAAACAGAAAGCTGAATGCCCGATAGAGGGCATTCAGCTCAATAAAGCAAATCCATTGGTACGGATGCCTTGAACCTGCAATCAGCTATGCTTGGGTGTTCCTTTCCGCCTGTTATTCAGGAATACATTTCGGAGCCACTGCTACTTACCATTTTGGATTTTCGCATGGCCACCTTCTTCTAGATGCACTCATTCAAATCGTAACCGAAGCCACGATTGCTAAACTACAGTGATCGACCAGGCCATACCACTGTACCGCGGCTTTCAGAAGGATTATCATTGGACTCTGTTTACAGACAGACGCACACGTAATAGAACTCGTATTACAACAATTGAGTTGTGCAAATAATACCAGAAAGCAAGCCACGAAATTGTATAACAAATTGACGTGCAAGGTGCGTACAGAAGTGCCTGCATATCCTTTTCTTCCTTCTGCTCCACACGCACGCACGCACAATATGCGTGTGCGTGTCTACGTGTCTGTGTGTAACGTTTATGGAACGTTGCGTCTAGTTTTCTTTCTAATAATAACGTAAACACGCGGACAGATACACATACACACGCACAAAATATTGGCGAAAGGCTACAAGCAAAGCACTCGTGTGTAGAGCCAGCTGCCCTGGGAAGAAAGAGTTGATAATTGTTGTAGGGGCTCGTGTTGTCTGATGTAGTTTTTGGCGCACGTTTATTGCCGAGGTCCGTGGATAATGAAGGCAAAACACATTGTAAATAAACCGCACATGAAACATTGAGGGGAGGCTGCCAATGTTTGCGGAGCCAGAAAAGCTTGCGATGTTTTCGCTCTAGGCTCTTCGTTTAAACATTCACTTACTTGATTGTTTCTTATCTGCAAATCTGGACCAAGGGAAATGTGCAATATTAGGTCTCACCTTGCTCAGAGTTGCTTCAGTTCAGTGTAAAAAAAAGCTATCTGTACTGCGAGATTTTGGACAGGACTTGGAATTGTAAATTGGAGGTGCTCATTTGTATGCATCACCACTTTGGATCATTGTTACGCAACTGTACATATGTGAAACGAAAGTGAAACGTTGCATCAGTAGTTTTGTCACATGTTGATAGTGTTTCTTTTCTTTGCAAATTCTTCGCAAATCAACTATTTGTATATAATAAAGAGTTGACTTGTTAGATATTTACAAATTGTGCGATGGAAAGAAGAATTTCCGTGTAAAATCACCAGAGACTAACTTTGCGGACGCTTAATGCAGGGCTTTCGTTAACACTCGTCCACTCGTCCACAAACATGTAAAAATCTTGGTGGACGAGTGACTTTTGGAAACTACTCGTCCACACAAACATGTAGAAATTTTAGGGTTATCGTAAAACATATTTTTTCTAGTACAAGACTTGTTATTTTTTAAATGCAAAATTGCCTTTAAAACGTATCTAAAAACCAAGAAATTGCATTTTAGACAACTTAACACCCAAGAGCTTCTGGGGCCCTTAAGTGCCCCCAAACCTCAAGCAGATAATGGCTCGATTTGCCCATGTTCCATCACTTCGATCCTTTATTAAAATCGTGCATGAGTGGTTTTCATGGTGGTTTTCATGACTTTCACATTCCACTCGTCCACTTTACGAGTGAGTCAAAATCCTTAATGAAAGTTCTGTTAATGTGACAAAACTATTGTACCTGGTCAATGTAACATTAATGATATCATCAGGCATCGGAGTCCACGGATTTGGAGCTTTCTATGAGTCAAATGTTAAATGCGACGTAAACATCGAAACGTCTTTTTCACATTGGAAAATATCAAGTGAAATGACAAAATACCATCTTTTTTGCATTACGTAGGCAGGATGCTTGATTACAATTACATAAGGGTTAATGCTTTGTGGAGATTGTTGCTGCAAATGAACAAATGACCAGGGCACCTGGCCTACGCATTGGATGACAAGTTGGCAACAACTCTGTTGTACTTTACACTGTGTAGTGTCCGGTAGTGTTTATGTTTGGTCGCACCTCCATAAAGCGAGAAAAACCTACATACGGACTTGTGCCAAATTAAATTGATATAACAAATGAACATACGATCCATTCGTCAGTTTTTTAAATGAAGAGACAGGTTTGTGGTGTGTGAGCTGTTGTACAAACTGAAAGTTCCAGTTACTGAGATTGATTTTCTTTTCGCATTGGATTGGAAATAGGTAAGCATCTGTTGTACTATTATTTCAAGTTATTCTGTATAGACTATGCATTATTTTGCACAAGGCAAATGTCGTGTCAAATGTATATTAATACGATATTACTTATTCAAATTTCTCCATTAAAATGACTGTGTAAATGAATTAGGCACAAGTCAAACTGGTGATAAATTCATACATCTATTATATAACATCGACGTCTTGCTACTCATATTCCCATCCAGAATGAAATACGACTTGCTTGAAACAATACCTGGATGAATTGTAATATGTGGACACCACACGCAACACGGATATTTATTCTGTTCAACACGAATCGCAGCATGGTTCATCATACAAGATATGAAATCATATCACATGCATGATCCCCGTATTTGTAACCATAAATCGTAGGTAGTACAGGTTTAGACTTGCAGAACTTTTTTCCGTGAAAATGAAATAAAAACTTGAAAAGTTTCAGTGTAAAATGATAGGAGTGCGCTACATCGAGCACGATACAAACTTAAGCAATTGGTTATTGTTACTGTAATAAAACTGTGCACTTGCTGCACAATGGATTGTCAAAATGAAAGTCACTACTTGGTCAATAATACCATCATCATTATTTGTCATGTGTTAAAACACAGGTATGTGTAACTGGTACGTCTATTCTATTTCGTTAGAAATGTCGAATGGCACAACAGTTACCACTTACAAGATTAAATTCAATATACAATACATGCAGACCCTGTACACCGACTCTGCAAATATTGCCCCACAGTATTGCATCACATAGGATCATTTGACGGTTACATCCGTGAAATTTGGTCGTTTCCAAATAAGATTATATTCTAAATAAAAAGAGATACAATATTGGTTGTAACTGATTTTGCCTTTGGCGTAGTATCAAATAAATACATGATAAGTGGAGGTGTGGTCGCAATTGCAACAAAAACTAGGAAATGCTACATGAATAATATAAAATAGAAGCAAACCGCAGTTACAGTGGGTGGATAGTCCTGTCGTTTTTCTATAATCGCTTTTGCCTTTTTGACTCATTTGCAGCAGTTGCCAACTAGATTATTGTACTTGTGAGTCATGTTTGTCCGTCCGTCCGACCGTCCGTCCTGTTTGCCTCTTTTCTCACATTCTTAGTGTACTCTTCAGTATCCAAAGTATGATTTGAAACTGTTAACTCCTTGTACACCACAGATCCGTATGGCGAATAATTTGTCTCAGATGGCACGGACCTTTTCTGCTAGATGGATACACTGACAAACGTATACAGAAAGCACAATGATGTAATCACACAACATGTTGATCAAATGGGTGTCACAAGGAAAAGAAGACATAAACAGTACATGTTACTTTGCCAAAAAGTCTTTTTTGCGACCCTCGTTAATGGACTTTCAGAAAGAGAGCTTACATGGCTTCGTGGAAAGCGACTTTGATACATTAGGGCTGAACTTTTCTGTTTATCGTGAGTGAGGGAATGTTTCAAATCATCTGTGTATGTAGGTAGGTGTTTGCATGTCTGTCTTATCAATTATTATTTGCTATACATGCAATGTTAATCTTTTACAAACACTATGTATTTCGATTATTTCCTATTCAGGGTATCAAGCTTTCTTCCAGTACTGTGTCCGGCCAATAGTACTACGGCATAAACGGGTCCTGAGGGCTTATGTGTTCCATGCGTTTTTAACCCCAGGGGTAACAGCGCTTAGCTGCGTTCAGCTTGCGTTGGGATGCATTAAGCACAGTAGCCCAATGTCAACAATGTGTAATATGTTTTGTCGCCAGTGAAGAGGTAAAAACAAAGAACATCAAATTTTTAGCGTAACTACTAACAAGCGCAGTTATTTCTGAAAATCCGTGGGTTAGTTTGGTCGTAATGTCATAGAGGCGCAACTAGGTAATATTAAATATAAAATAGGCAGGTGGTATTGCTTCAAGCTTTAATATTTGTCACATGTAGGAGTCTTTACCTTGTAAAAACCCAAGTTATAATCTGCAAAGAAATTGACGTTATTTTCATGCCAAACTAAGGCTGTGACAACTTGCTGTTTGTCTTTAATTAAGCCTTGCATATTTTGTCATCAACATAAAAGGCTGCCAGCAGAAGCTTGTCTTCCCTTGTACAAAGAATAATTAAAAAGCATAATCAGTTTCGCAGTAGAATATTGTCGCGCAATTAACCCATTTGTTGTGTCATTTTAAGAGAAAATGGAAATGTTAAAAGAGTGTTTAATGCAAATTGCGGGAAGAAAATTACTCAATTGAATAACGCGTTTAAGCATTTTACGAGAAAATAAAGCAGAATAATTAACGAAAGAAGTTCAGGGATTTAAGGTTGTTGCCTACGATGGGAAAATAGCCAATTATGAACACAAGAGGGGCACAAACGCGAGACATCAACTAATTGATATGGATTATGTAACGGTAAAAAAGTGATGATCAGGGGATATTGTCTGGCTGCCAGGACTTGACACCAATAAAGTGGAGTTTCCCGTTCGTTTATATGCGTCCATTTGTGTGAATTCCACCAGACAGTACGAAATAGGTTGCTTTGCCTCTAGCTTTTGCATTTGCAATTGTAATGACATTATTAACGGAAACGAAATCGTTTTTATTAATGAGACAGCAAAGTGTCTTCGCAATAAACAAACTTCAAAGTTGAGATTATTTAAGATTTGTGTAGATTGTTATAAAATCCCTCGTAGTTGTACTTCAGTTTGATGTAGTATTTGCAAGAAAAAGGAGGTGATGCCAATGCTGGAAATACGGTTATGACAAATTACCACCTGAACCTGTTAACAAAGAAAAGCCGAATTATGAACAGTCTGTTGCACAGCTACATTTAGGAAACACATTTTCAGACGCTTTTTTCTTGATTTATTTTTTACTGTTCCTTACGTTGGGACTTTCGGTTTGTCTCAATTCCTTCGCATCTCTTATTTAGACATGAAGCGGGGACGGAAGAATATATTGTCAATGGGTCCGAAAAAATACGTAACCATGATAAACATGATTAACAGTAGTCGTATGGAGATACCTTAATACAGGTGTAAAGGTTATAAATTATGAATGTTGACCTTTACACCCCTGTCATTGTATTATTACTTCTGCTAATTAGCTTCGTGAATTAGTAAAGTAAATATGCTTTGAGACGAAAAATAGATAATTGAAAAACTGATAGCTTATGAGGAGTTTTTAGAAAAAGATATGCTGTAAAGAAGTTTTCTTTTTGTAGATAAAACAAGAATTAGTTTTGTTGAAGAGCGAGATAAATTCTCTCAATCACATGAATCATGCGTATCATGAAGACTTGTACATGGTTTGGTACAGAAAGAAACCATAAAACAGTTGTTTTCCTACCAAATGCATCCATCGGCAATGGAAATCTTTAGGCTGGATAATAGATAATACGGATTTGGATGTGAAAGCTATATTATTTGACCCGTTTGTGGTCACATTAGGCAAGGCATTGAGGAAGCCTTGTGTCTCTCAGAAACGTTCACGTAGACTAGAGATGGCAGCATACTGCAGGAATGTAGAAGCAGCTTCAGCAAAAAACAACAACTGCAGTATTGAGGAATCTCAGGACAAGTCAAAGACACCATCACAGAGTTGCCGCTATCCTATCTGCAATTGTATGTCGTCTTTTCAGTGACACGAATGTTCCCTTTTACATTCTTTGTGTAAAATACCAACTTAAAGGAATGTAGTAAGCGTAACGGTGCTTTCGTTTCATAGCTCGAGGTTCTGAGATCATCATCAAATCAACATAAACCTGTGCATTAAAAGCAAAACATTTAAATCATAACAAGCTATTGTACCACTAGTCCAGTACACGATACTTAGCCACCGTTTTCGCAACTTGACACATGTTTTTCCGACAGTAACACTTCAATTCAATTCGGTGGTAATAAATGTTACAATATATTCATAGAAATTAGCCCCAGTAGCATTAGTTTCATCGCTGTCGACATCCGATGAACTAGACGAATAATGAATGTAAATATTTGCGTTTTATGAAGGACATGCACGCAATACTCGTGTAGTCACGGGGCCAGAGGACGAACAACCCGACACCGCATTACAATAATTACGGTGTAAATTCCATGAATAGCAACTAAGGCCAGTTCACATCCAGAATCATCCAGTGTCAATCCGCATAATCCACTACAGGTTCAGAATAGATTATTTTATCTTATGGTGCTCACTTCTCTGGAAAATCATATCTGTAACTTCTGGAGAGTGAACGGCCTGCTGTTTCTGATGCGTAAATGTAACGCACGTTTTTATTTGTTTTGTAAAGATGTTAAAGAACCATTTGAATATAGATTGGAAATTATTATAATTATAATACTACCGCCCACGATGTAGATTAATTTTTATACCCATTCTCCACTTCTACTTCATGTATCGTATCTGAGAACTACTCAGTCATGTCATTCTGATCATAGCCATTTCAGCTGTATGCAGATCTGAAATGCACTTCAGTGTAGACGGTTTTGAATGTGTTTGTGAGTTGAGAATACTTATTGCAATTACTTATTACAATTACAATTACTTATGCTACTAATACCTATTGGTCATTATTGCATGCTTATTGTTTGATACAGACGGAATGCAGTTTCCATAACTATGTACATGTATACGTGTATGTACATAAGTCATAAGCTGCATTCACAAAGCTTATTAAGCTTCAATGATCCTTGTTTAATACTAAGTGGAGGCACGCAGCTTTGCTTCACTAATGAAGTCATGTATCCGAATGAATACATACGAGACGTCACGTTATTCCAGGGCCAGTGGTCTGGGGAGTAGTTTAAGGGCCGCGAGGGACGCATTGATACAATTGTTTCGCATGTAAAAATATTCTCTTCACGTTGGTTGTGGGTTGAAACAAAACGAAAGGCTGTTTCTTGCACGCTTAGTCCTAAGAGAAGTCATGAAGGAACTGTTTAATGTCAAGAAAAGTGAAAGCCCTCAGTTAAAAGATGAGCAAGTTTGAATGGTTCCTTAAAATAAGCAACTGAATAGCGCGATATTATTTTATACTAGTTTGCAATAAGAAACAGGCTCACATACATCTTAGTACAATTGCACAAGCCACTCATTAATAATTGACAACATTGAATACGACAGATTTAATTACGAATGCGGACAGCTTTGTTCCTTCACAGCTCGCTGTTCGGTAGTCTTAAGTATTTGTTCTCCACGAAACACGAAATTCTATTAGTTATATTTGCTGTGAGGATGTGGGTAAATCACTCTTGAACTTTCATGGCGAGTCTTATTGCATGCGTGATGAAGCTGGTGTGTTTGCGATATGCTTCAATTTCAGGATATTGGGAGTCTAGTTCTACTTGTAACAACAAGAGACGCGATATTGTGTGTGTTTGGCTGTTTGCGAAAGTACCATACGTTTATGCGATTCTTCCAATGACTTAAACCAATGTAGATCGTATTTGGAATAGGCATCGATATTTGCATAGTATGTAGAATGTGTTTTCACTTCATTGCCTATTGCCATATAAGCTGTCTCGCATAGTTAGAATTTAAACTTGTATTTTAAACATTGTGTTTCAAGCGCGTAACGGATCCAAAACCAGAAGCTAGGTGACTAATAAGAGGTCTCTGTGTATTGGAACGGGTGTTCTGTGGAACTCATGAATGATATCTTAGTTGAGTTTGCACGTAGATTTCGTAAACACATTCTGGCATTCATATCTGGCTCATGTCTAGACTACCTTTATTATGTTTGTTCAAGTTTATGATTTATACTTCATTTAGGCTGGGGCTATTTTGACATTTTCTCAAATGGGAAACGAAAGGTAGACAAAACCGGTGCGACTCATGCAATACGTAATGGACCTGCAGTGCGAAAGTGACATTTAAATACTGAGCGGGAAAATCGGATCGGGACAGCCTAGTTTCAAATTTTATCTCATATGCATGAACTCTTGCTCACAATATTTTCTGTGTTATCGAAGAAGTTTTTCCTTTAATTAAGCAAACCAAAACACTTAAGCACACCCCATTCAATTAACACATCCAATGACAAGTTAATATGAACTGAAATTAAACCAATGAAGTAAAAACTGCCAGAAAAAGGATACACTGTCGGTCTCATATTAATCTACCAAAGTAACGATCAGTGCCTGGGTGAATGTTTTGTGGGTAAAGCGAGTTGTCACAGCACTCAATCGATGATTTTGGCTATGGATTATTAAACGTAATCAGTAATTTTAAACGTATATTACACAGTTACTATTGAACTATTTTGTACGTTTAATATTGTGGTTTAAAATATTGATTTGGAAGGGATATGACACAAATTTCTAAATCTAGCACTTGAACACCAACCGATTGTAGCATGTTACGTTTGAAATGATGACATCAAATCTTCACACTTTAACCAAATGGAAAATTTGATAAGTGTTGAATAAGAAACGAAGTGAGGTTCGTTCACCTAATCGAAAGATACCTCCAACAGAGTACTTACGTCTACACAAACATGTAACCAAGGTATAAGTACATATTGTAATATCAAGATCAAAAGAAATCGTCTTGCCAAGGTAAACTCAAAAGAAGCGATTTCTTTGAAACCAAGGACAAATATGGCTCATGTAGGAGGGACAATGACACGCACAGAAGAGGAAACGGGGGGGGGGGGGAGAGAAAAAAAAGAATATACTGATGGAAACAGATACCAGATTCGCAGTTGATTTATCTGTTGAATTGAGCCACAGCACCGTGACGTTATGTTTCTTTACTTGAGGAACATACATTGAAGAGATCATGATACTATTGAATAAAGCCACTGCTCCATAAAATAATGGTTCCTTATTTCAGGAACATACATTGAAGATTCAAGGTATTTCACTTCTGACTTCAGAGGTTGTGACAGTGAAAGGAATGTAACATGTTAGTTTCATACTTCTGTGAACTTCTGATGCATCTGAAACATCTCAATTTGAAAGATCACACACGCTTTACATACATGTTATGAATATCTCTTCCATTAGGCCGTATTAAAACCTAAAACATCAACAGCCTTATGGACATGTGCTCTCGAATTTACTGCAGTATTTTAGAACAACATGGTTGCAATCGGATTGAAATGTCAGTACGTAATAGAAGTAATATACATCGTTGATACATCACTGAATGTGGTATCAGTTTAGTAATTAAAGTTATGCAGAGAAAGAAAGTACATTTTAGTGGCACAGTGTCTTTCGTAAAAGCAATGGGAGTGAAGTCCTTTTTTTACATTTAATGGGGGTTTCAAGCTGTCGTGGCCAAAGGACAAATGTCAGTCAACTTTCGACGAAGAGGAGCGAATTGTAATCACATTTAGAAGGGGTTAAAATCTTGGTCACTCGGAGCATATTGCGTAGCACGGACTTTCATTCATGATGGCAATTACTTCAGCAAAAGGACATATACGAGCTGCACCCGCCAGTGCATTTCCTTGTCAAATTGATGGCAAATATGGGAACCTGACAGTAAAAATGAGAACCAAAATGAAGATGTCTGCAGGACTTCTTGTTTTGTGCAGCCTTTCGTAAAAGATTATTTTTGATTCAGAGAATAGCTATCTCTTTCCGAGTAAATCCTTCCAAAAGTACACATTCAAGCCATGGGCAATTTCAAACTAGCTTGATTAGTTTTTTCTCATTGCTGTTGCGTAAAAATAGCAGTCAGATGCGACAAAACAGTGATTTCCCGTTGTGTTCCAATAAGTAGCAGGTCTGACATACTTCAGTTATTAATACCCGATAAATATAATTTCCGACTTTCTGTTAAAAACCGTTCAATTTCCTATGGAATCCATGATACTTAATTGTCAGTCCGAGATACAGACATTAGATGAGGAAAGAATGGCTTAATCCACCTTTGCCGCAGAGTACAGTTTTTTATCCCGGAATACCGGTTTTTGCCGCGGTTAAAGCCAGACATAAAAAGCTTCTATCACATAAGGTATTCTAGTTACAAAGAGGCTTTGAGGGTTACCTGGTGAATCCTGGTAAAACAACGTGATTAGCACGGATTCTAATTTATTGTTAACGATATTGTTTTCAATATACCGCGCAGATACACATGTAAAGACGCACACTTTTCCCAATGTACTCCACAGGACTTTTTCAACTTTCAGACTTTCAAAACAAAGACACCAAACATTGTTGATGAAGTTTAGTTAATCTTTATGAACAGGGATATTTTATTTGTAGTAGAGCTATTGCTTAATGATGAAATAGAAATAAGGGATCACTGCTAGGTACGCTTAAGCCTTATTTATGCCTTGGCTGTTACTCAGTTACCTCGCTGGCCAAGATTCGAAATCTGTTTCTGTATGTGGGCATTCATAACACACAAATAAGGTATAAATCAGATAAAAATCCTGAGCCAAGTGAGGGGAGAAAACCCTATCAATGGCGCACTGGTGACGTAAATCCAGTGCAAAATCCATAGAATCTGTTAAAAATTGTGAAAAACGAAGAGGGGTTGCCTGGTGGTTTAGTAGATTACATTCACTGAAAAACACGACTTGAAAAATGCCGCTGCTGTTGAAAAGCGTAAATGTAATGAAATACGGTTCTGTAACAAGCCATGATAAGATACATGGATTACATATTACCTGGGTCTCTGCAGGGCATTGAAATTTAAAGTCTTCGCCACTCTGTGAGGCATTACGGTGTCATTGACATTGCTGTTTGCCTGTCAAATGCAACATGGGAGTCACGGCGCCTTTAAGACCCGGTCCCTTGCCTTGAAAGGGGTTACGTCATCAGAAGTGATCGTCGCATTTGCGCTGAAAAGAGGTAACATTTATCAAATCAGGAGAAAATGCATTTCTACGTGAAATTGGTGCTTCTAAATATGCTGGCAATAAAAGGTGTGTTACACAAAAATGCTTTGTACGTGAAATGGAAGTGCACATTAACTTAAGCAGGAAACATTAAATGTGATATTTCTGATGTTAGAGATGGTTTCGCCAAGTCTGAAAAATGACAAACATCCGCCGTATGTTTTTTTTCCGTGAATATTGCGTTCGTATCCACAATGTGTTTTCGCAACACTCGCGTCCTTAACGGGATTCTCATTATTATGGCCAATGCCTTTTATTTCTGAGATTCTGATGAATTTATCGGGGGGAAATTGCGCTTAGCATAGCAAAATAATGGGACATAAGTGACATTTAATTGGTGTGATAAATTTCAAAATTTAACCGTTATCCTGTTGTTTCGTATGTGAACGATCGCAAATCTGAACAGTTTCAGGTGCCGTGATGTAAAACAACAAATCTAAAACATTAGCTGGAGATGAATTATACATCACACGGTCTGCACAGAATATCCGTGTTTGACAAATCTAATCACAAATGTAACACTGTCATGCGAATAAAAACTGATTCTGAGCTCTGGATAAGAAAAGCATGTAGGTGTGAAATCCAGGAAATCTTCCATCACTGTTGTCGAATCAATTGTAACTTGGCGCTGTAAGGTTGTACAAGAGACCAGGGTTTCTGTCGAAAAATTTGGAACGTTGGAACTAAGCCATTCGAGGGGACTGACCCAAAGCATGAGATGGAAATTAGTAAAGACATAAATGAATGACAAATATCACGGAAAATATCGCATTTGAATAATCTGCCCGAAAGGACATTCACCTGGGAAAGTGATGGTAAAATAGGTGTAATGATCTTGTAATGCTCCTTTCAATTGAAACTGACAGAATTCAAGAAAATGAAGTTTCTGAGATTTCACTGGGACGAAGGTTTCAGAAGATTTTACAAGGAAGCGAATAATCCTTGACAAAGAAACCACCACGATGTATTTTGATTCCATTCGTTTGATAGCATTCTCCTAATTGAAACTTCATTCTTTTGTAATTTTGCACATGTTCACCAGATTCAATCGATTATTTTTCATAACTACAAGAGAATTAATTTCTTCAATCAGGTTTGAAATTAGTAATTTAATTCCGCAATTAGAGAACAATGAACAGGAAGTGTCGTAATATTTGTAAGCACTCGCTAATAAAAGTATGAAACAAATTGCAAAATATTTGTGAAAATATGGAAAACAATAGCTGCAGCCTCAGAAAGTAAGACTTGGGAAACTATGTCATTAAAGTGGCAAACAAGGAGTCCAAAGTGACTTGACAACCGGGATAGCATGACCGGATTCCGCAATGCATTGTTCTGGACAACATATTTCGAAAAACAAACTTTCCAATACGGTTTATTGGGTGGTTAGGGTTCATTTTAACTTGATTCCATTCATGTCATGTTTTGCGTAACTGATTTGAAGCAGTGTTGTACATTAAAGGTCGTTTTGAAGATGCGTTACGGAATACTTATGACATATCCACGTCCTGTTCTTGGTAGATAACATTCCTGTTTGTGACTCGAATTTGTAATTATTAGTGACACCTAAATGTTTTTTATCTACACAGGATAGAAAAGTTTTCTTTCTGATGTCCAGAGACAACTTTTCTTTATAGCAGTATTCAAATATGATTGCGGGCTAAAGATAAAAAATAATATAGTGTAAAGTCAGTATGGACTTAACTGGAGCTAACTCAAGCTAACGTTGAATATTTAAAGAAGAATCTTGAACATTTCTAAGTAAGATAAAATGAAGTAGAGAAAGATGATTAGAGTGATTATGTTTCCAGAACGATGTGTACACATGTATGAAACGTGGGAGAATGCAACATTTTGCCTTCTGTTATCACACTTTAACAAAGAAGTGCAAAATTAACAGCATCATTAGTATCTATTTACATGCAAATAAGATTAGCAAAAGTAGCTTTATTTGGTTCCTAATTGACGACAATGGACGCGGGAAACACTTCGGGAAAGAGACGTCATGTCATAAAAGCGACGGTATAACAGCTTATTGTACGGACTACCTTTGTTTTATTGGGTCCTGGTGATCTGACGGTGAAAAATATTTACTGAGTGAGCTGAAATAAGATACGGGTGGATGTACACGTTAAAATATTCTAAAAGAAAGTGAAACCGCTCTTGTTTGGCGGTGTATTCTGAGAAAGAACATTGCCTGTTGTTACACGCAATGTGATCAAATGTGATTGTATTTTGAAAAATACAGCTTCTTAGCACACAGTGATGATTGCAGCAAAATACCAACATGTCATTCTGTGTCATGAAACCACGACCATCTGAATGAATTCAGACCGTTGAAAGGAAACAATGTGGTATTAACATACCATTAACTAAAAGATTATCCTTTTGTGATGGCCATTTATTTATTATGATCCATAACAAAGAAGGATTTCAAACAAAAGCGCAGTGGGTGGTGTAGGCTTCTAAATGTAACGTATCTTTGATAGGTCTGTGGTTACGTTCAATGAAACAGGGATCATAATGTAGGACGATCTGCAAGGAACTAAGGGTGCAGGGGCACAGGTCTTTGAATATGATTGAATAATGATAATAATCAGAAATTTTTGGAACATCGTGAATCAGAGGATTCAGGTTTTCTGTTTTCAAGCCATTCAGCTGATTGTTCAGATGGCACTAATTCGCAACTGTGACGAAGAGATGATTGTTTTTGTCACAGATTCAAAGAATGAATCTTTTATCTCGGTTGACAACACAAGTTATCAATTCTCAAGAATTCCGTGTGTTTGAAAATGGAACATAAAGCACAAGACGCAGCTTCACTCTGATTAAATTGAAGGTGACATCACATCTCCAGTGATCCGTCAGCAGGAATAACTATTAATTAGGATGATTTGCCGGAGTCCTTCAAAGTGACAGCCAGAAAATATAGCATCGTTGAGCAATTACTGGGCCATGCTTCACCCAACAACTTCATATGACAGCTGATCATACAGCAAAGTAACGATTGTAACGTGTAATTGAAATTGTTCTTGGTATTTGTTGTTGTTGGGGTTGGAGTCAAGGCTATGACTGGTCTGCTGGAATTTTCAACTGCGGATGCAAGAATGCTACCTGAAGGGCAATTAGGATCGCCCCTCGCTGACCCTTACATTCTTTGTAAATACAATTACTTGAGCACCACATTGTTCCAAAGTATTTAAATTCATATTCAAACACTAAGAAACATTTTCTGTATAATGTGACCGTGCTACAGAAACAATCAGCACGTACAAGATGCATGTAAAATTACGGTAATGCGGAACAGGGACCTCGTTCAATGGAGGGGTAATATTTAAACAAAATTAACAAAATTGCAAAGTTACGCGAAAGTTGGTCGTCAATATAAAGAAATCTTAATTCATGAGGTTGGGCAGTTATGGATACTGGTAAGGGGACGGTGATTGTGACCCGTTTCAAACTTGTGCGCAAGGTACTCACACATACAGCTCAAGTGAAGCAGGCAACATGCAACAGCAATGGAAAAGCTTTCCTCCATAAGGAGATAAAAGTTTATGCAAGTCAATATTGACATGCTGCAGTGGTGTAGGATTGATGCTGTTACTTGGTGGTCAAGCCCATCTAGCAAATAGATTGCCTGCTTGGAGCCTTTATGGTTTGCTTGGCCGTGGAATGTAGTTGGTAAATCACATTTGGCTGTTGGAGTGGTTTCTTGGAGCCTATTGTGATCCTTTTTTATTCATGGAAGAAAGATGTATGTAGGACAAATAGACTTACTCAGCCAGAAACATACATGCAAGACCTGAAGACAGAAATGATACGACTCTTAAACTGTTCAGCTTCTGGTAGCTTTGAAATGTATGTGAAGTAAAAGCAGGAATGAAAGGCAAACAATGGATAGATCAATGTGGCAAGATCACTTGGTTCAAGTGAGTAAACTATTTGTGCAACACACCAAATTGTTCATGCATAAAAATGGGGTCCACGTGGAAGATAGTAATGGAGTAAGGAAACATCATATCACACCCAGGACAAGACAGTTGGATGGTTACGACAGCGACTTTGAAGGTAAAACGTTTCTAAATCTATTACTGCATCAACTGACAGAGCATCAAAAGACGACTGCTCTGCATATTTGATAAAGTTACTTCTTTTTGGGTTCCTAACCTTCAAAGTAACGTCTGGCTTCGTCAATAACGAATGTTCTTTGATTTCACCGTTATGGAAACCGTGTATTGGTATGCGTAAACTGAAGACATTTTTGTCTTTAAATCTACATATATACCCGCACAAATTGTGAATCTACGTAGAATGAATATCAGAGTTTTTAGAAACATCATGCATCAAGAACAACGCGTGTATTTATATTTTTAAGTCATTGATCACATTGAAACACTTTTGGTGGCAAATCCGTTTGGGGAAGGTTGATATTGTCAGATACATGGTGTAATGTGAATTAATAGTCTATGCCAAGTGAGCGATGCTTCGTTTTGACCTGTAAACCGTTTTTAAACCATTAGTGTCAAGCTGAAAAATCCATATTACAACTATAGAGCGTATGGGCTAATGCAATTTCCATAGAGAAGTTTAAAGTGCAAGCAATTTATGAAAGTGTAAAGGAAGGCCAGCTAGTTTTATCACTTATTTCCTTGTCAATCAAAAGTATTGAACAGTACTGAGGTACCTTTAACTTATATTTGGTATCCTTTTATGCGAAATTGGTTTTACGGTCTTATTGCGTACTTGCGACGATCCTTTGGTGCAGCTAGAACCTTTTCTGTATTAGTTGTGCAGGTCACGGAGAACGTAGTGCGGGAATTTGGAAGTGCGGTCCTATTAGACGGGACAGAACACAGAAGAACACTTAGGGTCTGACAGCTTGACAGATGATATCAGCATAAGGGTCAAGCAATTATGTAATGAATAGATTTTCCACATATGGACAGTGAGGTGAATCTGTGAAACGCAAGTGTTTGTACTGCTGTGAATTAAGCATCAAGCTTTCAAGCAGCGCTTTCTCGTAGCCACAAACGCTTTGTGTCGTTAATGTAAAGCACCAATTTTTAGCGTTCACATTGCACATTAACCGTACAAGCGTTCATGATTATTAAAATGGGCTGTTAATTTCGAAATTATTAGTGCTTTGTTTAGTATGTTGCATGGGACGAAAACACAAAGGATTTTGTAATTCCAATTCCTTCAGCAATTAAATTCTTGTCAGACATAATGTCAGGACCTGCTGCAGAGCACAGTTTGGTAAGTGTCTTTGTTCCTGAAGGACCACAATGTAATTGGCCAAGTTCTAATGAGGATACATGCCCTGAAAGCTGCATGTCACAGACAGACCTTCTGTGAGTCCTTCCTACAATGCTTCAGTTAGTTTTAATGGCTTACCAACTTTTAGGACATGAGTGCAATTCCAATTAAAGTGAATTTAAAATCGCATACAGCTTTAGTGAAGCAATGCTCTGCTTGCTAAGTCACTGTGTGTGCTGTGCAAAGATGGCATGGAAATGCCAATGTGTTTAAAGGCACAGACCATAAGATAACTTTTACTGTCTTAAGGTTGACAGATGACACCAACATAACAAGTCATGCAACTAAATGTCAGATGAGTTTGTAGGAAGTTCTGACCCTTGCACATTACTAGCACTTTGACATTAAAGAATGATGTGTGTTATTTTCAGAAAAGATATTGCATGCCACTGTAGACAAAACTTACTTCCAATTCCACATTGAGTTACATACTTTTGAGCATGAAATGACATCATGAAAGCCCTATGATAATCATATGGGACAAAATCAGCAACTCATCTGTTCTTTTATATTTTCTTTTGTAGTATCAAACAATATTAAAATCAATATTCATACCTTTCAAATTCAGAAGCTGCCATTAAAGAAAGGAATCTCTTTAAAATAATGGCTGTGAAAGTGTGTCCTTGGAAATGTATTTATAATCTTTTTGTATGCAGACATATAATGTTGCATCTGTGTGATCTGAACAGAAGGTGTGGCATTATTTATTGATCCTTTACTAATGATTCTCCACATAAAGACACCTTTTACTGATACTAATCATACAATATTAGAAGTATTCTAAGTATGAGAAAGGGATATGTAATTTTGCAATAGTTTGCCTCCCACATGTCGTTTTAGATTGACTGTAAATTATACATACATATTGCAGGAGTGAAATATCTCCGTTTCCTTGCGAAAGAAATGTAGGTGGAGTACCTTAAAGCTGATTACTTAAAGGGCGATGAGGAACATTTCCTTGGGAGATAGAGGAAATATCAAGTCGATATTGCAGGACAATCTTACTGTCATTTTATTATTGTGAACTAGATCTTCATGTCCGTAGTAAAATCAATATAACTGCTTGTAACTGCACACCAAGTATCATCATTATGACTCTCATACTCCAAGAGTGTTATTGTAGGATGTTTTGTGTGGAGTTATGAACATAATTGGAAAACTGGTATAGATTTGTATTGATTTTAAGTCCATATGTGAACACTGTAAAGCAGGTTTCACTTGATAAATATGGATCATTGAAGAGGTCTTAAAATGTCTTATTGGGAGGGAGTAATCTTTTAGTCATGATGACCATGATACATGCACACAGAGCAATAAAGGTCCTTTTTTGACAGCAACATTGACTTTGCTCAATCTGGTTTTATGATGAAAAGGTTGTAGAATTGGAAGCTGGATGGTACTAAAACTGGCTGTTTAAAAGCTAGTTCTCATAAAAAGCCAGACTGTAGGGCATAATGCAGAGAACATAAAAGGGAATGGAGTGTAGTTCCTTACAAACCAGGTGAAAGGTTCTCTGCCTTGGCCTTGCAGAGACGTAGACGTGTGAAACCAGTGGTTTTAAGCCATAATGTAATGAAATTATCCTGCACTTGACACAGGTTGCATTAGTACTGAATCTGCAACGAAGTATTGCCTTTGGTTGTCAAGCTTTGCCATATCTACATCAATATCGTTAAATACACAATATACAAAACAATTTTGTTGATATTGAACCTTCTTTGCATGTGGTTAGTTAGTGCATTATGACAACATCAATAAATTAAATACACGTTGGCTGTCAACCTTGTACAAAGCTAGTTAGTACAGAGGACGCAGAGACAATACGGAAAATGGCTCCAAGTTGACAGACACCATAGTAATGTTGATTAACAAGAGGAAGCATATAAATGGTGTTCATTGGAACCTGTAGTGTTCTGGCTGCCCAGCAGGTTCTGAGTAACAATTACTTTTCTGCACGTTTCCCCGCATTCCTTCAGTCATTCAAATCCTCACTACTATAGAATAGATTATGGTTAAGGTACTATAGGGTAAGGTACCAGAGGGTGTTACGAGCATATGGCACCAGGTTAGGAAATCTGTTCTTGTAAAGGTTGTCTTGTGTGAAACAGAACATTTGTGAGTAGACATTGCGTAACAGCCGGGCACAGGTGTCTCCTAAACAAGGAATAGAATTTCTTCGATTTCTTAATACAAACCTTATGTATGAAAGGCGACAGATCCATCGTTGGCTTTAAAACCCCTGGAATGGGTTCAGGTTCAAAACAGGATTGGGAACAAAAAGGGACCTCGGTCCCCCAAAATTAAAATAACGAAGATTTTCGTATTTAGTGAATGCTATTGTTTAAACATCAGCTTAAACTTAGGTCGTTAATGTATTGGTAAAGATTTATCTCTTAAATAATTACGAATAGACAGTTATGAAGCCAATACCATGCAGCGTTGTTTGTCAGAAGACATGATAGAGATTTCACGCACGATAATAACGTTATTGTGTTCATACCCAGCTCCAACGATAAATCTTTACCGATGACTCCATTGTTTATTTTGTCGGAGAGGAATATTTTATTGCAATTGAAAGCACTTATTAAAGCACTCACTTACCTGCTTTTGGTAAAACATTGAAAGGCAATTAAATATTCATTTGTGCTTGAATGTCACAATCATCTATTTGCTGTCAAACATATAGCGAGGCGCTTCCTTTGAAAAACATCACCCAGACGAACGGTTGGCAGAGGTAATGCTCCAATGCTTTTTTTTAATGATAAGTGAGAAAAATGCAACTGTTGTGACAGACAAAAGACTTTACACAAATCATGTTCTGTTAATTTAAGCAATTTTAGTGCAATCGTTACTTGTAATTGGTCTTCCCTTGATCAACTTGGCGTACCTTGGTTGGACAATGATTTCAAGTTCGTAATGGTGCTTAACGTTAGTGAATTACCTCACGTTAATAATCTTATCGTAACACATTGGCTATTTCATGCCAAAAATCTAACAACTTGAACGTAGGGATTTGGTACAAAAGTTCTTGGTTTCCTTTATCGAATACTACTACTAAAATGGCCAATTCATTAAGACTTTGACAATCTGGGTCACCGTGCCCAATTAAACAGGTAATCCTGAGATTATGGGTGTCATGTACAGTAGTTAGGTAAATATCTGTCCCGTAAATAAAATTAGTTTTCCTAACTTGTTAAAACAAGGAATTCGAATAAGGAAAAATATAAAGAATAAGGAAAAATATTATGTCGACCTTGCAGTCAGTAACTTCGGATTAGCTACTACTAATTACTACATTACTACTACAGTAGCAGTGAACCAAAAATTATTATTTTGGTTATTACAGCGATGTTTAACCCCGAAAGTCGGCATCCACAGTTAATTGAAATAATATCGTTCCTAACTGGAAGAGGCAAAGGCCTATGTAGGGTAAGAATGTACATCATAATTGGTACTGAATGTATTGTATAGTTTTCGATATCATCATTGTACTGGAAACATACTGGGGTTTTTTAAGGACTACCTACCTTGACCCTGAAACGGATTATGGGATCTCTTGGCAGTAACCCAGAAAGGTAATGCAATTATCCAGGACTTGAGACAGGTTTGAAGCTGCCTTAACCAGATTCAATTGCGGCTATATTTCCACCATTGTGCTATTTCTATGTGTACACAGCATGTGGACATATCTATTGGGAGGTCCCTCGAATCCGGTGTCCCATTTGTTACACTGTAACGTGAATAAAACACATCCATTTGTCTTTGAACGCTTGTCCAATCCATTTTGCTACTAATATTGCAGCATTCATCAACTATGGCCATTCTTTCTTGGTATTCAAGCCTTACAAAATCTGTCATTCCCTGCATGTAAAGCTGTCAACTGGTCACAAAACTGATTAACACTGAGTGTGAACAGACAATAGAGGGATATGACATTAACCCGGTGACAGGTTTGCCGTACCACAGTGGAATGTTGATTAACCAGATGAAAAACAGAATGTGTTTAATGAGGATGAAGCACGTGCACTGCTTCAACAGACACAGATTCCTAAGATGGTCACAGTGGGTTCATCAGTTCCTTATGTTCCTCGCAATTTACGCCAAATATGACATCTGTAGCCAATGTAATGAAAGCAAGCCTAATTGTAGCCAAAATGTTAAATCGTCCTTTTGTTGATACGTTTTCATCAGTGTTGTTGCTCTTAAGTAATTAACTGCGTTTTAAGTGAGGCAAAGCTGGCTTGAAATGATGACAAATAGTGAAAATTGTACCAATTGATTTTAATGCAGACAAGACCAATTTGCTTGCGACATATGCGCACGAACACGGTGCATTGCTGAAGGTCAAGGTGTGAATAAAAGTTCCTGGCACAGGTGGCATTGATATTTTTCCAACCTTTATTCCATATGTTTATTGATCTGTTAGTTTTTTTAATGTACTTTACTCCTGTAATTTCTGCATATAAAACAACACGTGTGTAAAAGGAAAGTCAATGCAAAAGAAAAAGAGTTTGCAAAATTTAATAAAGAGATACTTTAATGCTGAGGGCATCGCACTTGTGCTGGTATGTTGCAGCTTCAGAGGTTGATTGTCTGATCAATGATAACTGGAGACTGAATTATATCATTGTGGCTTGTACACCCTCGGGAGACGTTTGCTCATTTCAGCTTTGTAGCTCGAAACATCAACTGGAGGTGCTGCACAAAGGTACGAATGTAATGGAAATTGTTTTAAAATCACGGAAATACCGGTGACAAAAATGGATAGAGTAATGTGGCAAGATCACTTGCTTAGTGTGAGCAGGCTATTTGTTGAACACACCAGACATTTTATGCAAAGAAATGGAATAAAGGTTGACAACAGGAATAATGTTAGTAAAGAAAAAATCTTAGGTCCCAGGATAAAAAATTTGGATAGCTGTGATAGTGGAAGCGATTCGGACGGTAAGTGATACTTTATGCCCTTTTAAATCCATGAAGCGTGTGCCTTGAATATGATCCGTTCGCATTTCACTTTCATGCATATAAAACGTATACATTTTGAAAAATGGTTTCTATTAGTAAAAGCAAATAGTATATGTGCGTAAAACATTTCAAAAACTATTTTTGGAATGTATAATTGTAGTTGATGATAGTTATTAAAGCACCCACTTGCCTACATTTAAGAAAACATTGCAGACATGGAAATATCAATTTATGGCAAAATGTCACAATTATGTGTTTGCTCTCATACAAATGCAAAGGTGTGTATAGTAATGAGATATTGCCTACACGAGCAAACAATATAACTAATGACAGTAAGACAGGCTACAAGGTATCAGTGATGAAATGGATTGCTTTGACAGTTAAAGGAGCACATTCTGGATTAAAATGACAGTCAAATTAAGGAACCTATTCCTAAAGGTGACATTATGGCTGAGGACTACATACTGTTTTCTTGTGAAGCATGATTGCTTTGATGAAGACCAGAATATGTCTTGATTTAATAAGGCCCTAATTTCTGTCTGAAGTAAGAGAGAAGTAAATGAATCCATTCCATTCATTTGCAAATGCAAGGGATAGGAAAGGATGGACAGTTGGTTGCTAATGGTGGCTACCTATTACATAAAATGGAAGGTATTTAATGATGAATCCTGTCGCACTTTCCTTGTGTGAGTAGACTACAAATAAGGATCTTCCATTAAGACATTGATTTCCTATCAGAATCTGGGTCACTGTCCAGGACTGATGGCACTAATCCCAGGCTTTACATTACACTGGCCAATATGTGCCATAATGACTGGGCTGTTTAGGGAACACCTGTTCACTGACAGAGGGACATTCCGTTGATCCCAGTCCCTTTGATTTATTTATTTGGTATCTTCATTTGCAAAAGATGTGTTTTAAGCATTATTATTAGTGTTGTTGTCGAATTGACGGAAACTAATGTTTCAGAATTGTTTGTTTTTATCAGTTGGTGAACTGAGATGGTAAAACTACTGTGAAGTTACAGGTAAAACGGAATACACACGAGTTGCGTCATGATCTTGTAAAGCTTTTGTTGTTCGGTTGGCTTTTGTTCATCTGAAGCCCATATTATTAATGGACAATTACGCACAAGTATACCAATGTTGATCCTAATTAGTCGAAATTTCACAGGTGTGCTGACTGTGCAGTGCAGACGCATAGAAATGCACATTAGACCGCGAGATTCTATGGTAATAGTCAGCTATAACGGTTGCCCTATATTTGGTCACAATATGCCCAATCGTAGCATTACCCTTGAAGGGATTTGGCTTCTCATTATTGTTCATCATATCAGTGGGCATCCATTACGGTGCTTGGTTACTGATGAGGTGGAGCTGGGTTACATCCACTGGACACAATTACTGCATTTCCTCAGACAGAAGCGGTAATAAGCTTATTATGCAATGCCATGAGCGATGTGTGTCTTTAAGTAATGTTCTAAGATGCCCACTCTGCACATGTACTAACTGTCTTAATAATGTTGGAGTTACAATATCTATTTAATTAATCCAAGATTAGGGTTTTGTGGACCTCTTTTCAGGTAAAATTACTTGATGCATTTTCTCGTCTACTCTAATTCATGAAAAATTAACCTGAATGAAAATAACTCAAATACGTCGCTCCTAAGCCTCCGATATAGATATGAAAATCATTTATGTGATACTCCAAAAAATGAAATGGACACAGGCAGATTGTATTATACACAGAAATATGCTCATAAGCAAGACGTCGAAAAAATGGATGTTACGAGCGCATAAAGGTTTGTTAAGTTCATTTCAGAGCAAAAAGACCTCCACTGGGAAGATCAGTAGGTATTGCACAATATTAGCTTTATCCGTGTAGTTTATGAATAGAGAGTATCAGTTGACAAAGAGATCTTGTGATTACATGTCCTGGACTTACAGCCATTGTTACCCAATACATGTTAGTTGAGTGCCTTATGTAAAACCATGGAACAATCAGTCCAGCTGCATAGAATGCTTTTACCTTACTGATATACAAAAGCAGAGTGCCTTTATTATAAAGACATAAGTCTAATGGAAACAGCTGATCAATTTGCTTTAAAGGCTGAAGCTGGAACATGAGATTTTTTCCATGAGGAGATAAAAGGTGATGCAAGTCAATAATTCAAGGCATCTCCCTCTCACTCACCCTGCGACACAGGAAGGCAAGCAGCAACTTCATGAATGAACTTGTCTTTTGCTCGTGGGTTTGTTGTGACTGGTCAAATCAATTGGATTTAGAAGGCAGTTCTGAAAAGGCTATGATGGAAGACATCTCGGATAAAAGTTGCCAGTGTTGGCATGGGATCTCATGGATTGGAGCTGGGTGGTCTTGTAAGTCACAGCTTATGCGCCTCTGGTCATAGTCGCCATTCGGAACAAATGTTTCGATCCTGGCCTCAAGAAGGACAATTTTCAAAAAACAAATGGGACTTAAACTAAACCATAGTGATTTTGGAATAAAGGAAAAGTAAACATGGATAGATCTATGTGGCAAGACCATTTGATCAGTGTAAGTAAATTGTTTGTGGAACATACCAAACTCTTTATGATGAAAAATGGATTAAGAGTGGAAAGCAGCAATGGCGTCTGTAAAAGTGCAACCTCACCAAGGATTAAAAATCTGGATAGTTGCGATAGTGATACAGAAGGTGAGAAATTAGTCATTTGCTTTACGCTTTTGTTTACTTATAAATTTCCCCACTTTTGCTGCTTTCAACCTTTTGATATATTAATATTTGATCAAGGTTATGTAACCAGTATGTAACAAACTGTGTGTAAGCGCAGTGTAAATTAGTAATTTGTCATTTTTGTGAAGGATAGTTACCGCACTGGAACATTAATTTCTATTAGCCTGCATTGAGGTACATATTACGAAAGCTTTGTCTGTTGCAGACAGTGATTCACGGAATTGGTGCGAGAAAATTGGCAGACCACATATTGGATGAGTGGTAGACGTATCACCTATCATATTGGATAAACTATCAATATCTATATAATTGCACTATTATTATTAATATTCTGGTCCTTGACGTCCCACAGTCACGTTTAGGGTTTTGAATTGTATCCAAATCGTGTCATGCTATTTATTTCATCATGAAAACGTTTACCGTTGGCGCCAAACATGAAAGTCAATGTTAAATTGTTTTCGGAGAGTCGTCTTATCCCCCACGTAAACGATTGATTATGAAAGGCTTGCACCTTTAATGCTCAAATATCTGACTATTTTGACTACCCATGATGACATGTTAGGCCAGACATTTGTCGGATTGCGTTACATCGACAGCAATATCAGAAAAGCTATCGGCAAATGATATAGAAATGAAAATTGGCTTTCCATATATTTTATTACAGTTCACAAATTGACAAATTATTTTTTCAGTATCTGTTGAGATGACGGAAGAGAGCATTTTCAAGTTTAGATCCATTAAGTTGTGCTGAACAACGTAAATTTACCTTGAAGTAAATTAATATTTCATTGCACCTAATGTCATAGGAAAGAATACGAAATAATCTGTGTAGGCAAATAGCAATGCAGTGCGTATCAGCATGATACATAATACAATGTTACATTGTTTGACGTCAAAACCGGCGTTATTTTGCATGCGAAGAACGTTGTTTCATGTAAAACATAAAAAAAAAACGCAGTCAGATGTTCAATTTTAGAAATAGGTACTACCGAGTGATTAAACTTTGTGAAATAAAAGTAACAAAGTTACTTAAACGGTAAATATCAGTTGTACCTTTTTAACGTAAGTCAAAAGAAGGTGACATATGAGCTGATAGTAAAACTGATATTAATTATTCCACATCTGAAAACACGTTATAAAGATGCCGAAGGTCATATGGTGACGGAAATGGTAGAAATTTAATCTATCATATATGGATCCCGCAGTTAAGAAGCCTTTTAAAAGAAAATATCAAGGAAGCTGGAACCTTGCAGTTTGGGTGTCAGAAACACGCCGCTTTTTATAGAATTTGTGCTAAAATTAAACGTACTATTGCACTTTTATTTTATTATCATTCATATTTTCATGCTTATGTACATTAATAGAAAGCTAAACTAGACCAGCGCCGAGAATAGTCTTAAAAGTATTGAGAATGCGCAAAAAAACGTAAAAAGTCTTACATCCTGGATAATGTATTAACAACGGTGCCCTGTAGCACGTGACATTATTTAGTTATCTACCTCAACTTTGCAAGGTGAAAAAACCGCAAGGTGCACCAAAGGCTGCAAAACCACTTGTTTTTGTCGCGATAAAACAAATGAAGTCTGTCAAATATGAGTGAAATACATACTTTGTGCAAACGTTTATGTTAACGTCATTTTGGCAGAGAAAACTAGTGACTTTTCAAGAGCGCTGGTACAGACTACGACAAACATATCATGTGGCTCCAAGTGTGCAGAGGTTTCTCTGTTTAGAGAACTCGCGTGTAGAGACCTGGAATAACCTTATTAGTCTATCACGCTTTGCGTTGATAGACCTCTGTGAACGGAAAGGTGGTTTTGCTATTGAGTCAAAACTGGGCCTACAGGATCCCCCTCCCCCCAGGTGGGGTGCAGACGGACCCCCCCCCCAGGTGAGGTGCAGACAGCCCCCCCAGGTGAGGTGCAGACAGACCCCCCCCCAGGTGAGGTGCAGACAGGGCCCCCCTACCAGGTGAGGTGCAGTCTATAACCCAGTGCAGTCTATCACCCACGCGTGATAGACTATTTACCCGGCTTTCCCGGGTAATTTCTCTCGTTTTTTCTTTCTGTGAAGCAGGACTCAGGTGTGATAGCATTGTGTCGATTTAATCCGGACTTAACTATCAGGTAGATCTCGGACGCGTTAGTCTGCTTAAATAACTGTATATGATATATTAGTTAGTACTAATTCATCAGTAATATATTTATTTAATGCTTCCTGGGACTCTGACTGACTGGATTATTATGATTAATGGCAGTGTTATGTATTCGTTAAATTAAACTTAAATTATTTAAGGTTTTGTGTTCTCGATAAAATTCGATACAAGCAATATTTGAGCAATATTAGGCTTGTCACATTAACGCCTAAACAGTGTCCAGTTTACGTGAAATACTGTAAAATATATAATGTAGTGCACAATAATTTGTATCTAAGTTACAAAAATATTTCTATTGGTCGGTTGAAGTGCACATGATATTGTGACACGCTTAGAGTGTGGTTATGTTGTCAGATTCTTCTAGGACCGAATGTTCATTCTAACCATTGTTATTGCTGGCCAGTGCAACTTCGAGTTTTCATGACCATTTTCGTCCAATTCACTTTTCTTTTCTTTGCAATCAGTTCCGAAGCTAATCACCACTGGAGCGTAAAAACCAACACTATTGCTCATTGATGCGTGGAGTAAACAGAATTGATCCATTACTTTGATGTACAAATTGAATGTAGAAACAGGTGACAATGTACTTGCTTATTGAAGCGTGAAAGATGTTCAATCATGCGTGAAGCTGATTCACTTGATGTGCAGATAGCAGTTGTAGAATGCGCATGTATTAGAAGCTGTATGGACGAAGCTGGATAATCAGTATATGATCTGGATCCTATTGACTTGTTCTGAGCAATTTTCTTGGATTGATGAGTTAAAAATTGAGCCTCGTTTCCCAGATTTAGTGCCATGATTTGCTTAAGACAATTTACTGGGCATAGTAGCCATAAAACTCTTGTCAGATATGAATTTTCATCACTATCTCGAATTGGAATCAATGACGCAGTTCGAAGTCCTGGTTTACTGCGCTTATCTGCGGCGAAGGAGGATAAATCTCCCACGAACTGATGTCGTATCGTCCAATAATAGTTTTGGAACAACTCTCGTCGTTTCTCATTTCACAGTAAATTAGATACAGAATTATGTACAATTATCTCTTCTTTCCTCGATAAAGTGCAAACATGGAGCTGCTCAAGAAGCTGAATTTATTCCAAAGGGAGACGAAAAAAATGACGAGAGAATGTAAAGTTGTTAAAATTGATCTGCGTATGTATCAATTCGATGAAACTGTAATTCATCTTATAAGGCAATTCAATTGTAGGACAGTTTCTTGCGTGCGGCTTTATCTCTGTAAATCAAATAATGACACAATCTTCTTATTTTCTCATTGCTGTAATTGAATTTTGTGTTGTTTCGTTTGAAAAATATCTGCGGCCTTTCCTCATTTAAAGAGTGAAGATATTTTGTGTGTTTGGTTTTGAGCGAGAGTTACGAACATAGAAAGTTTATTCCGGATTAATATGCGACGAATTTCGCGAACAGTGTATTAGCGTAATTGATAATAATTAATCCCTTGATTATGACCAATTAGTGGATTGATGTATTATTACTGTTGGTGGGATTATCAGCTTTATTTACTCGCAGGAATAATAGGATTAATTAGCGTGGGCCTAATTAATTTATTATAGAGGTAGTAATTTGAGGTGACACGTTTACTGGGGATGTATGCAAAATAATACAGTATGTCATGTCATCACGTCATGTATGCATACAAATAGTGGGGGAGATGAGTGTAACACAAATCATACGTATTAGTTTAATTTTTGGGAATGCACACGAGCATACGGGAAGTAGAAATGACGTTAGATGATGGTATTGGTGGCCATCGTTAAAATGCACTTTTACGAAATACAAAAAAGTTGATTTAAAGTTACATTGGCGGATCCAGGATTTCCCTACGGGGGGGGGGCGGCGCCCGGCCTGTAGGGGGATTGGCGCCAACCCAATTTTCACATGTTTTCGCCCAAAAATTGGAAAAAACTGCATGAAAATGAAAAAAAATTTGGCCGGGGGGGGGCGCCTCCTGCGCCCCTCCTAAATCCGCCAATGAGTTATGTGTAAATATGAAAGGTTATTGATATAAAACATAGTTCATGGATAAGACCTTTGATATTTTCTTTTTTACATAAGTCATATGAAACATAGTTAATATCCGATGAGAATTTTCTATTTTGTAAATTCTACGTAAATGATTTAAAGCTACAGTAAAAAGGGCGACACTTATTCGATTTTAATGTGTATTTTATTTTTATGCTTTAACATGTCTACATGACATAAATTATGATGTAAAATCGATATTAAATTTCAATAGTTTATATGTAGTGAATATGGAAAGTCGAAAAGGATTGAAACAGTCACGCCACAGAGTTATGTAATTGGACTGAAATGAATGGATGTTCCTGGGGAGAAGAATGCTAATTCTGACAAGTGTGGTGTCGATACACTTTGGCTTTTAGTTCATCGATCAGAACTGACGCCCGGTCACCTTGTCATGTAAGATATAATCATGTTCTCAACTATGTAAAACCAATTACGAACTTTGTGACCAGAAATCATGAAATATTATGATTTTAACTGAATATTTTCATTGCGAAATGCAACTTTTTAGAGAGAAACAATATTCTGGATACATTAATGATTTGAATGTCGGGCATAATTTGTAAATCTTTCACTTGTCATGTTTTTTCGTAATGAATGTTCGTAGAGTGTGTTAGCATTTGTGTCACGAACAAGGACACTGTAATACATGCATGTTCATTGCAAAGAAGATACCAAAAACTGTCAAGCCCGAAAATCTGGAAACGTGCGTCCAAATAGGACAATATCTATGTACAAATTAATATGTATTGAAGTAATATCTATGTACAAATTAATATGTATTGAAGTGATTAACTGTTTTAAGAAGTTAACTTATATAATACTGACAAAGAGTCACCATAAATGAGTGTTAAACCAGAAAACAGTTTGTTTCTAAAAAGAGAGGGGTACCTCAATTTTGTTTATGACTTGGAGCTAAATAATAAGCGCTAACTGATACATTACCGGATCAGTCGTAGAGGAAATTTAAAAAAACACTAATTACGTTACTCCCAGGATAATACGTTGGTTTTACTACTAAAATGTAAGCTTCCTATCGTGGATTTTTTCGCGAGCTCCGGGTGTCAGCTTTTCGAGTCATTTGTAATTTCGCTAATTAATTTGCCATCGATCGGATCCTAATGGGGAGGACGGAAAAACGTTGGGATGTTGCCAGTAATTTGTAATGGTGCAAATTTATTGACATTTTCGTACAATGGCAGATTTATTACTTCTGCAAAATTCGCGTCTGAAACTGTTTTCATTTATTTATTTTGTGACCAAATTGAAAATCTGTCCAAGGAGTCATACAACTTTAACAGAAGTTGTTATTGGTGTTATTGAAGAAATAGTGTCTGTCTTGGCTTCAAATAGCACTAGTCATGACGGCAAGAACATATTCTTAGACTTGGTCGTGTTTCATGGCAGCTTCTTGAATTGAAAGAGTATGCGCACAGATTTGTACGTAACATAAAATAGACTGGCGCTTAGACATAAATGCGCGGGGAAAGAAGAGGTTCTTCCCGTAAAATATTATTTAGTAGCCGAGAAATAATACCGAAGATAGCACAGCACAATAAACAAACGGTTTACACAATATTTATGAAGATACTCTACAGAGAATGCCGACTTCTCTTGACGCTGGTTAGGGTAGACCAATGTCCATCGTGCGTTTCAAGCGAACAGCCAAGATGGACAGAACAGCCACAACTTTTCCACAAGCGAAAGCACGACCAGCCAAAGGGGACGATAATTAATATTTTTCGTTACAAAGGAGATAATTTAATTTTCCAGCTTGTCACATAAAGATAATTGAGCATAATGAGGCAATTCAAGGGCCATTGAATATGCATCACGTAAGTTTCTTTGGAGATATGTATGAATAAGCCCTTGAGCAGAAGCGCATATACTGCCCCTTTGAGACACGAAAATAAAAGGGAAAATGATTCCCTCCCAATTTTCAGATAAAAGTCGTCTTTTCTGTTTGTGTTTATCAACAGAAGACAGTTACTCCCTGAAGGTAAAAGAAAGCCTCGTAACTTTATTACCTGCAGGCAATATATGGACATTTGGTAAAAGGGAATATTGTGAAATACAGTTTGTTTTGCGAAGTCAGTTGTAATATCATCTGGGGAGCGGAATTTCGTGCACTGAATAGAATTGCAGTTGACTGGAAATAAATCTTATCTGTTTTTGTCGAAGATGTTCCTTTCTTGCTGGGACAGGCAATTTTTCATCGCAAAATGTGATATATGAAAATGAATGGCAATAAACTGCAGATGTAGTATGAACATTGCACTAAATTGTGCAAAACACATTTGATAAATAAATGGTGGTGGTGGTGTGTGTTTGTGTGTGTGTGTCAAACATGTCAAAATTATTAAGCAATAGATTTTATCGCTGTTTGCCGATATTGTAGAACTTGATTGCTACGTCCCAATGTACTACCGAAAGTAAGGGGGAAAAGCCAATATTTACTTGCAATAAATATAGATAGAGATGTATTACAAGTGTCATCCAAACCAACTAATAAACCGGCCGTCCTATTCCAACCACCCGGATAGATAGGACTTTATTTGTATACGTTCCTCTTACGTAGCTTTATTACATTTTGGAAGAGCTCACTCGGACCAAAGGTCAAGTGGCAGTTACAATGGTCAAGTGCGTCCGGCTGTCCGTTGTGGCCAAAATTGACATTTTACATACTCCGAGAAGTCACAAATCAGGTCTTAATTTATATGAGTCCTTGATATTGTGAGTTTCAGGTTGAAAGGGTCTTCGCAGATAAATCAATTGGCAGTCAATAACTCGCAAAATGGGCGTACCTATGTTTACGATTGTTTGGCAGTTTTATTGCTTATGTGCCTTTCTATATGAAACAGTTAAACTGGCGAAGAAATTTTTTATTATAAAGTGGGAAAACATTTCTTTGAATGAAAACGATGTGGAAGTTATAAAGTGCACATTGGAGAAGGTATGCATATGATTATTTAACTTTTTACTTATTCCGTATAAAATAAATTTAAACTTTTAAATTCGAGAGACAATTCCAAAACGTCAAAAACATTTTTTATTATAGTTTCGAGCACGGATAACATATGCTGCTTCTAATTAAGGATGACTCTTCCATGCACGTATTCCAGAAGTAAAGACATATGTTTTATGATTGCTGCTTTGGAGTATAGTACATGGAATAATGTTATTATATATTTATGAGTATAAGGCTAAAAACGACAGGGGTCTTGTAATTGCTGCCACATAAGGAAAACACGCTTGTTAATGTACTCCCAGAACCGAAGCAATATCCTGTCATTTTAACATGGAATGACATAAGCAAAAGGAAAAAAAATCAGATTACTCGTTGCTGTACAAAGGGAGTCAGTCCCATAAAGAGGGATTTATTAAAATATAAAGCGTTTTTCAACAGGTATAAATTGGTCTTTGTATTTATAAGTATTCCTAAACTAAATCTTATCTGTTGTTTTAACGTGACGGATAAAATTTTTACCAACTGATTGGAAATTGTTGATAATAATGAGAGATTTATATCTGCAAGATGTCAGGAAGAATAGCGCATATTGCAAGCCAAAACCTTAATCGGATATTGCTTAATCTATTGCTGAATAAGGATGAGTTCATTTTCTCCGCGGAGTTTTGCCATGAGCCAAGAAACTGAAACGTTGATAACGGAATCCTGATCAATTGGACTGGCAACACTGCACAATATCTCTGCCCCTCCCCGAGTCACGCTCCTTACCCCCTCCTCCCTCCCCGGTTCCACCTTCCATCCCCGCTCAGATGTAATCGAGCAGAATCTGATAGCTGTTGTAATTGAATTTTAGTTAGTTCGGGTGCTATCGGGGTCCCTTGGAATGGGAATTGGTTGAATAGAAGGGCCTAGAAGACGCTATAAGAAAACGAGTAAATTGATGCGAGGTTACGAGAAGTCTGAGGGCATACAGTTTGCCCAGGGTACACACACGTACACGAACCAATATCATAGCACACAGGCAGTTCACTAATACCCCAGTTTGTTAGAATGACTCATTTGTACGTGACTAGCTACAAAATAGCCATATATAATTCACCCTTGTGCACAATAAAACCAACAGAGCACTCTACAGGAAGTGTTTACGCAGTAAGGTAGTAGCAGCTATACGGGATGTAGACCAAGAATTAGGAACATGCCCTACTGTGTACTTGCTGCTTCTAAAACTAGAGTTAATTAACAGGGCAATAACGTTAGATTCTGAACAACTCGCAGACAACTTTGAGCGTCTAGGTGTTTTGCCTTTTCTTTTCTAAAAACAAATCCCTTAGATGCCAAAAATGTTGTACCAGGACTGATTACGCGCTGGACAGATCACGACGATCGTTCCCCAGCCTAGGACAGATCACGTGCCGATCGTGTTTGATCCCTGGGATACTTTGTGGTTGTACAATTCACATTTACACATATTATCTGCATGCCCATAAATTCCCTTACAGTCAAATTGATCCCATGTATTGGACCAGAAGAAGATCACTGGAGACTCATTCGAGAATGCCATGAAGGGACAGGGAATTCCATAGAAGCAAGAGCTATGAGCAGTCACTTCGGATGAGACAAAACTTGTGCTTTACTTGCTTCCAAAGTCTACTTCCCTGACATCAAAAAAAGGTGCAATACTTAATCCAAAGTTGTGAGCCTTGCCAACGTGTGAAAGCAGGGTCCAAATTTTTTGCACACAATGGAAAGTTCATCTGAATGCTTTTGATGTTCAATAAACCCCTTCCTTGTATCAAACACTTTATCACATATTTCACACTGAAAACCACCAGACTCCCTCATGTGATTCTTTACATGCCGACAATATTCTGGTTTAGATTTGTATCTCCGATTACAACATGGATATGTACATGCATACGGCTTATCCAATGTGTGCATGGTTTTGTGATTATCCAGTTCACTTTTGAAACCAAATTTCTTTCCACATAGACCACAAACTCCTGATTGCCATGTTCTTTCAAGTGTTTATCCAGTGAGATTTTTGAAGTGTAACTTTTTCCACAACAATGATCTGGGCATAAATAGTGATATTTATGGTCATCCACAGTGTGTTTGTTCAGCTGTCTCTGACTTGAAAATATCTGGCCACAGAGACTACACTTCTTTATTTTTTGCATTTTTCTTCTCCTAATTTTGAATTCTTTTTGTTTCACTATTTTAGTCTTTTGTTTATTCTTTCATTTTCTTATTTTGTGGTGGTTATGGCGATTTTTCAGGGGGTTTTGGAGGTTTGGATGGTTTCTTGGGGGAGGGGGTGGTGGAGATTCCGGGGCGTACAAACCAGATTGTAACCTGTACTGTTTCTGTTCTGTCAGAGAAGATTGAATATCTTGTGGTGGCTCATAGTTGGGGTCATTATCGTTGGAAGACCTCTTTTGACATTCTGGTGGGTTTGAGAACAAAGGTAGAGGGCTAGACTTAATGTCCTTTGTGTCACGATAACCACCCTGTCCAAAATAAATTAACCTGAGGTTACACTCTTGAGGATGACTTATAGCAGGATCGTTTTTGTGGTAGTAATAAATTGTGCTCCTCCCAATAATACAATAGTGAACATCAATGTACCTGGCTAGCAAATAGATAGTTAGCTCATCACCTTTGTTGCCCAGAACAGAAATAAAGTCCAGGTACTGTTGAAGGTTGAGGCCCTTATTGTACAAGTATTCGCAAGCATGGTCATTGACTATCAAACCATTTTTTGATGTATTTAATGAGTCCCCTTCACATCTCGTCTTCAGGAAGGTTGACAATGTGTCCAAAGATATGGAATACAACATTGTGGTAGTTAAATGTACACTTGCACTGAAAATAATAGGAAAGGTTTAGTACAAAGATTTAGGTCAAGTTGGGTGACAAATGATTGAAAATATGAGTAAATTTATGGTCGGACAAACCTCACCACTTTGGTAGCCAATTGAAATTCTGTGAGTCTCTTGTTAGCCAGTATCATGGACACTGCTTCCCTTTCTGGTATTTTGATCAAAGTTTGATTAAATGTTAGGTCACTTTGTGGTTGTACTAAGGCAGCGGCCATTGTTGAGACAAAGCAGAGCCCTGGCGCAGCATCAGCAGCCGGCTAATGTAGGTCAGGATGCATGGAAATGTTTATGATGGTAAAGAGATTGTATGCCCAAGACGTGATGGATATTGTATGCCCAGGAATTTTTGCAGTTTTCAGCATGCACATAGATAACAAAGTGAAATTTTAATTTAAAGTTTTACTTTTAACGGAGCATATTTGGTCCCAGGGGTCATGATTGATCCTAGGACAGATTATGTGCGGCGCATGATCTGTCCTAGGCTGGGGAACGATGCGCGCGATCTGTCCAGGCGCGTAATTGAGACTGTTACAACGTATTTAACTATTTATCTGTGAATTTCTATCAAAGTCAAAGATGAAACTCCTCTTTAATCTTTCATTCTCCTTGTCTCTGATTGACATGAAGTGGCCGGCGGGTCCGGCAATTTTGGGGTTATAGATGCTGCTGTTCAATGCGGGACCTAAATAATTGCCATGTCAAGATTATTCCTAACATGGAGAAATACTTCAAAGTGAACAGAAGGTTCGTAGGGACCCATCCCAATCGCAATATATTCTTGCTTGCTCCTCATGGTCACTTTTCTTCTCTGATGAAAAGAAGAAGAGGTTCTTTGAGCCTTTCTGCTGAGTTAAGTTTCTTTTTGTCCTTTTCTGGGAGGGTAGCATGTGCAGAGACAGAAATAAGATTTACGTTCTGAAGGAAAACAATACCGGTGAGAAAATTAGTTCTAATTGCGACGAGTCCAGATGTGACCGCTCTGGGGCCTAGATCTTGCATAGTAAAATATAGACTCCCTTGGTAGATTGCAAACTGCTAGCGATATCAGTGATATTAAATTGTCGTCTTTCTACGCGTAGGAGTAAAGCGTAGACAGTGTATGCATGCACGTCGCAGTTATTTTTGGGTTTATTTGTAAACTCCTAACGAGAATACAAATATTATAGATATCTACAGAATTTAATTCATTTCGATTGATACAGCATGCAAGGAAACAAACCGCTTAATCAAATTTGGGTGTAGTGATCGGGGGTAAGTGCGCAAGGGCTTGAAGGTTAAAGGGTTAATTTGGTAGATATATGATCAGAAGCTGTGCATCTCAAAAGTGTGTGTGCTATTCTGACCAATTGTACAATCTGCAATTTGTTTGAAATTTGCTTCTACGATGTTCAAAGGCCTCTGTCCCCAAATTGAATTTCGAGCTTTCTGCCCCAACTTTAGGCCTTTGAGAAAATTGCGTCTAATTGGAATGCCAAAGATGACAAGACTACAGGGGATGAACTTGTTAAGAGTTTTGATATTGAATGTACACTCCTCCCCGGATACATCGATATCGCTTATATCGATATCCCGCTTATATCGATACTTTTTTCCGCACCAAATTAATAGACCCTCATGTTAATTGTTCCGCTTATATTGATATCCCGCTTAAATCGATGCTATTTACCCGCACCAAAAATATCGATATATCCGGGGACAAGTGTATTAGGTTGCAACTTCTTGCGACGACAAGTCACCAATATGAATGTATCGCTGATATATATTTCGTGCAAACTGCTACCTCTTACATTACTCTTAAGAAGACAAAATATATTTTGTCAAAATAGTATCCTTGTGATCAAATGACAAGCAGAAAAAAGAACCTTACAAAAGATTTCCTATTACTTTGACTGTCTGTAGGCTCAATCGAGAAAGTCAGGATTGATTTCCGCTAAATACATGAAAGGCACAAAGTACGAGACAGTAATTTAACCTGCGAGGTTGATTCATGACCAAATTACAAGTGCGTATATCCAATATCTATTTACTTTGCCGACTTGGTCTGATTAGACGAAAGCAACATTTAGGGCCTATTTAGCTCTGCGGATGCTTAAAGTGAATTACTGTACTTCCAGGAAATGAAAACCAGGGGAAAGTGTGTTGGTTTTGTGTCTGATTTTAGGGAAAGGAAGGAGAGATTGACTTAGAGACAGGAAAGTAATGGTGATGTGTGTTCGAAGAAAGCACCACTAAAGGTGATTTCTATGGTGATGTAGATGATATGTTGGCTTCTTAGTTAGGATGTATGTGGAGAAATAAAATTTGGGACCAGAGCAGGGTGAAGATTTGTTCTGGATGAAGTTACCGGCAACTCCTTGGGGTCGTATTGGGGAAACCAAATTCCATTAAGGAAATTTTCGAAACATAGCAGTTATCCATAGCAGTTTAAATATTAGATGACCGTGATGTACTCAACCGTTTGCATAAACGTGGATTTGATGTGTATCAATTGTAAATTGTGGTTCTTGTTCGATGTACAATGGTAGATAATAATTAGGTCAGTTTCGCCAGTGAATGAAGTGAACAGAAGTGAAGCTAAATCTTTAATGAAACTGTTTTAAGATAATGATTACTTTCAAAGTGGTAAGAGTCAGGAAGAACTGATAATTGGCCGTTTATTAGGCTTGTAATGCATCTCTTGGGTAGAGTCCTTTTTCCAAGGGACCTGCTAAGCAATTTATATTGTGTGAGTATTTGATGAGATTGGCTGGTGAATGGAGTCCACTGCTTTATACTGTGGCAGAAGAGCTCTCCGTGAGATCACATGTGTCTGCAAGGACATCCAATCTCTTATTAAGACTCACAATGCTAGGCAGAGCTATTAGCCTATCGACATTCTGGGGTTTTTTCTGTTCGACGGCGGTGCATTTTTGGAGCCACTCCTTGCTCCTATTTTGGACTTCGTGTGACCCTCCCCATCGGTTTTTAAAATCCAGGATGGTTCTCTCGCCATGTTTTCTTTTTCTTAAATCTCCTGTCGAACGAAGATCAGTCAGAATTTGATAGCATTTTTGAATATTTCTAAAATTTTAAACTAATTACAGTAGAGCTGAATATAGCAGACGTTCTCTTAATCACTCAAGGTTTATTAAACAATTTTGCGCCGTCTTTTTAATTTTAGTCTTATTCCAGTTAGAAATATAATTTACTAGCTGATAAATTATATTGTGAGTAGTTCAATTAGCTGTTATAAAAATAGATACGTCCCCAGTAGTTATACTCATGGCATCTTCTTTGTTGTTACTTTCGACTTCAACTCAGTGCAACAATATAGTTATCTGGAGGTCGACAAATGCCTCTCAAGTGACGAAAAGTAAAGATAAGATTCCATTATGTATTTATTGCTTTTGTATTTAAAATTTTCTTTAGCTTGTTATGACATGACGTACTTCTCGTTTTGTGAGGCATCTTTTTCTGACCGCTTGGTTTGGGATACGGAGACCTCAAAGGGTTACATCTGAAATAAAAAGTGTCAAAAAAGTCAGTGTAATCCCAGAAAGGCTTCGCTTAGACAGCACCAAGAGTCCACCAAGTATTACATCAAAATCCTCAATCAAGATTTCCCTTGTGAAGCTTTGAAAGGAGGTTGAGAAAAAGAGTAAATATTCACACAGGGGAGTCTTCACCGCGTAATGTTATTTACTCTGTTGAGAGACTTTAATAGAGGTTGTCTCAGGGCTGCGACTAATTGCCTTTTGTTCTAAACAGTAGTCCTAAGTGGGCAGTGCTGTGCTCCGGTTTGAGAAATGTTGTGGTACAAGCTATTACGCACATCACACTGTAATGCGGACCTCGCCCCAACCTTTAAAGAAATTATGGAAAAAAGAGTTGAGTATCCATTAGAAGCGACCATCGTCGCAACTAATGTTTTAAAAATGCTCAAAGCCAAAACGTAAACACTGTGCAGCAGATACAAGTGATGGCAGGTTAGACCAGACATTTTTTATTCTACCTAGACTGAGAGCCTATGAAACCTAAAGTTGCTAATCAGTGTTTATTAGGCACGTTACTGAAATCAGTATGCTGTCAATTATATAATGAAATAACTGCAGAAGATTTTAATTTGTTTTGAATTAAAAGTGACATTGTTACATTTTGTTAAGCCGCTGTTTAAACGGTTAACACCAGCGTGCTATCTGGTTGGTCCTTAGTATCTCCATTGACATGTTTCAATCCAATGTCTACTTTTGCTCTTTATATTGAGTTTACATTAACCGCATTTTTTAAAAAAATTTCTGTCTTCAGATGAAGGAGGAGGCGGTTCAATACGACCATACGGACGTCCAGTATCAATACACGGCGACCAGGACCTCGGTGCCAACAATGTGTCCATATTCAAGGCTGAACTCAAACTCGTATCCCCCGATCCCAAAGATACACTGAGAGAAGATCCTTTACAAAAGGTAACCAATTGTTCAGATATTTGAGTGATTACAAATTGTTTTCCTTTCTTTTGGTTTCTTGAACTACGAGTTATATTACAACGTGTAATTTCTTAAATTATGAAAAAGCAAGATATGGTTAAAGGAAGCCTCTCTTTTGTAATGGATGCGCCTCAAACCTTAGCAATGCATTGGTCAGGTCAGGGTAGTTGCTTGTGAAAACAATGTTGGTGCAAATAAAGAAGTCTTTACTTTCTCCAATTCAATTCTTGCTTAATTACTGAAAACGTATTCTTAATTAACCGACTTATATTACATATATCTTATCTAACGCAGAATGCCCCGTACAAGATAGATTACCAGCGTGATTCATACAAAGTTCATCCGACACACACAATGCCGATCACATCTAGTCACCAGAGCCCGATGAGCTCCACCAGTTCCGTGGGACAACACCGCGACTACGAATGGCTCAAGAATCAGTTCGATAGCGCCATGAAAGAGCTACAGGTAATGCACTACAAAATATCAGTTTAATATTTTCTGAATTTTTATTGATGCTTCATATTTGATATAATTTGACCTTCTATACCGATCGGTGTAATATAATTTTTTTAACCTTTTTTCCGACCCTTTTAACAACAACGATTGTGTTTTGTAATTACATTGTTTTGATAGAAGATGAAGAAACTAAACATTTATATCGAATAATAAAGTACATTGTATTTAGTGTTTTTAAAATTATAAATTTATTTAAATATTACACGTTTTCTCTATTTACTTTGTTAGAAGTCATTTACGATTTTTATTTTTTTATTTTTTTTATTTTTTTATCTTTTTTGGTGAATTATAAAATACTTCCTTTGTATGGTGCTGACAGAGCCTGACGCAGCGTCACAGCGACACGATGCAGAAATGTGACCAAGCGATGAAGGAAGCGGACTCCTACCGGCAGCAGTACCAGATGCTTAAAGAGAAGATAGAACATAGAACCAGCGAATACCACATTATGAAGGCGCAATACAAGGTACGAACTGGTGGCAAACTTAATGGCTAATCGTTAAATTGGGAATTTAGGATAAATGAAACGTCCACTTCTTGTGTATTGTGGGAGTAAAAAACTAAAGAAGAAATAAAATCAACCGTCGCATTAACGTTGCCTTTAAAACACAGTTGAACCTGTTATTTTGTCTGTTACGGCAGGTTTATCTTAATGCAAAATAATCAAATTTATTTTACCTATTTTGTCCCAATCAGATATTCGGAAAGTAAGATAACTTCAAAACTAAGATCACTACAAAACTAAAGTATTAATCTTCTCGACGTATTGCAGGAGGTATTAGGAGAAAAGCAAAGACAGGAACATGAAATAAATGATTTGCAAAACCTGAGACGAGAAGATAAACTGGAAATGGATGAGTTGAGGCAACAGCAGCGAGAAGTGATCAGTGAAAGCGGATCTAGTGAAGTTCTCAATAAAATGTACGACACGGCAAATGCAAAGTACGAAGCTACCAAACATGACTACGATCAGCTACGTAAAAGGTAATTGTTTTTCGTTGTTATCATCATCTCTAATGTGCGTATGGCATAATGTAATGGTTAGCACACGCTGTTATGATACATTGGAACAGTTTGAATGTCGGTGGGACCACCTTGTATTATCCAGAAAAAATATCCGGAAAAAAGGCGGAAAATTTTCACAAGATTGTCGTCACTTTTTTTTTTAGATATGGGGAAGTACTGTCGTCGGAAGCATCAGCGAACAGCAAACTAGAGCTGCTGGAAGATGAAAACGACAGACTAAGGAAACAAATAAAAGAAATCACAACCGAAAAGAACAATCTGATAATTGAAAGGCAAGGATTACAAACACAGTGTCGAACTGCTATTATGAAGTGGGATGAGATTGAGAAGGAATTACATCGAGTGCGCAATGACCGAGATCAGTTCAAAAAGGGACTTAGTCAAGCGATGACAGATAATCTAAAGGTAACTTATTCAGCCGTAGCCATTTTATAGCTACATTTCATCTATGTATTTGAAATGCAGTACAAAAGAGTCCTTACTTCATAATACGTTTACTGAAAGGATGGTTACCACAATACCTTCTATAAACATATACACCCCAGTTTCTTTTATAATTTATGCTTAGTATTGTTATCATTTAGAAACCATAGATAGTAGAAGTGAAATTTAATCTAATTGTTATTTTGACATTTAGGTCATAGGAAGAATAAGAGGAGAAAGAGATCGAGCAGCTCATGAATCAAGATTAATCATGTCCGAGAGAGATTCCGTTCTCAAGGAAATCGAACAGTTACAGGATAAAGTTGAGGAGTTATCGAAAAAATACGAGAATTCGGAAAAGGAAAATAAGAACGCTTTGGATGAGGTAGAGACTCTCCGCCGAGAGATTGCGTCAGCCCTTCAGGATCGTGATCATGCACTGAAACAGATCAATGACCTTAAAGAGCGCCACAGTGACCTTGACTTTCAGTCTATGGATAATGATACAGACAACCGTCTTGGTGCAGATCATAATTTCAACCGGAGAGACAGACTCAGTGGAACGGAGAGAGACAGGAATAGACTGGAAGAGAAAACTAAACGGGAGAGCATGGAAATCAGTGAAGAAGTTAACAAGGAACATGAGGCACTTAAGAAAGAAGTTGAGAGGCTTAAATCAGAACTGCAAGGTAAGCTGCTAGCTAACATTTTCCTCTTTTATATATTGTCTACTGCTTTATCAGTAATTTAAGCTTTTTGAAAACATCTGAAGAATACAAATGCTACAATGACATTCAAAAACAACGGATATAACTATAGTAGGAATAAAGTAGAATATAGATATGGTGCAAGCTATACGAATCTCCGCAAACGTAAATGCGTTTAAATGTTTTGGAGCAAATTACATAGACCCATTGACCTACATTCTAACACGCAACATTCGCGGAAGTCTCGAGTATTTGACCCAACGAGCGAACGAAGCCTTGTAAACCATCAATTGAAAACACTGAATCGTCAACAAATAGTGGCTGATAATTTAATATCAATCAAAGCGCCTCCCCTCCCCTCTCTCCTCCCCAACAATGTCCGTTTGCCGGACCCCGGAATGTCGACCTTAAAACAAGATTGTAATTGACCTATTCTTAGGAGTCCATCGGGGCTCAATGAAGTCGCACTAATGTAATCGGACCGCGCTGATAAAATCTATTAGCGATGGCCACAATTTGAACCCAAGGACCAGCGACAGAGAATTGCTCGGATCCACGTCTAGGGATTCAAAGATGTGCAGTACGAATCCTTGGGAAAGAAGGATGGGGCAACATGAGGCTTTGTTTGGTACAGGACGGGAAAATTTTGGAATTTTGGAACGCTGGACGTGCGGAGTTGTTATCTGATCAGGGTCAGATACGAAAGGTTTTAAATATCCCATGGGTGCATCGAAATGACGAAGCGACAGCCCAACACAGAAGAAAAACCAAATTTCAATTTCCTGACGCTTTGCACCAGTAAAGATGCTCCCATTTTGACAACAATAAATGTGAAACTGCAATTCGAGCTACTCCTTTTTGCTTTGTTTTAACAAGAAAAGATGAACTGTCGCGTAAAGTAGCTGCAGAAAAGAAGTCAGAGAAAGCTAATTTTTCTATGTCCATCCTAAATTACCATCTTTTAGTCATTGAATAGCCCAAGGTCTTCAGCACTGCCCACTTACCACTGTTTGTCCGTGTACATCGGAATTTAGACACGCAGGCCAAACATGACCCTGCTGGTCCAAGACAGCAGAGATAGCTGTGGTCTTATAAAGAAAGTGACGAATATGTACAACGCGAATAAGGGGTCAATATTGTCCCAGTTGCAAGCAAATTGATCGCCAGTAATTTTCTAAGCCGAAAGCAGGAAAAAGAACTTATGATACTTCCCCTTTTTGTACCAAACCATAGAAATGTTCGTGGCTGCAAATTTGAAACAACGTGAATTTCATTGGAAACAAAGCAAAAGTGCGTTTCAAACTGAAAATGATACAAGAACGCACCGGTAATAATTTCAAGCTGTGTATTGTAGTTGAAATTGTATGATAGCAAAACGACTTCACTTCCTAATGTTTCAGTTGCTTCAAGTTAATAATTTATCGTGAGTACACACATCATCATATGATGTGTCTCAATACACGAGGAAAAGGAATCGTCGGAGAAAATAGACGATCTGACCCAGAATCTGATCCCTTTATCCGTATTGAATTTTTAGACAAATATTTCCCTTGTTTGATCGATGTCGTCTCGGAACACCTTGAACACGTCTTTCTCCATTAATAATTGAAAATGTGGAGCCATTGTTGTCGAGATGAAACTTCAACGTTTATGAGTAAGAGAAAGTAAGAGATGACTCGATAAATCGCTGGATTAAAAACCAAGCGGTAAAGTCATCCCGAGTCCAAAACTGGAGGGCAGTCAGTGAGTCCCAATATAGTTGCATCCTAGTTCCAGGGGAGCGTTTGTAACAGTTATAGTCCATCCAGAAAGTTTTGTACAGGGTGTTTTTTGCATATAATTTCCCCCAGAATGCATGTATCTTTCTTAAACTTCACACACATAAAGTTTGAACAGTACCTTAATGTGGTGCACAATTTCAAAAGCATTGATTTGCTAGTTTGCAAGTGAGAACAAATAATAAATTTTAAGTGAGAGCAAATTTTTGACAAAATTTCACCAAGTCCTTCTATTATCACCCACTTTTGGCAAAAGTCCCATTGAAATACATTGAAAATTAACTTTTACCAATTTTGTTCAAATGTTTTTCAGTAATTAAGGTGTGGGGTCATTAGTAATTTGTGAAAGTTTTGTAAGGAAACTCCTCCTATTTCAAAAGTTATCCCTAAAAAACACCCCGTACAGGACTTTCTGGATGAACTATACCTCCAGAAACGTGTTAAAAAGTAACGGAAGAGAATGTTAATGTGTTCGGAAATTATTTAGGTTGTTTTCGGTGCGAAGCTGTTTCTGTGAAACAATTCCGCTTGTAAATGTCGCGTTTGATAGCAGAGTCGAGACAAACTCAAATACGGCCTTTGTACGGGATGAAACCGAAAGTCGCCGTAAGTTTATTGCCGTAACATTGAATTTAATCCATTGACCAGTAGGGTCTCCCAAGTGTCGTTATGTAAATATGGTATGATATATTTTCCTTGAAATATTGATCCTTATCGCAGCATCATTCTTTATTCTTCGCTGAAATTGGCCACGGCGGATGTAACAATGTGCAACTTACATTTATAAGACCTCGAACTGCTGGTTTAGTCCCGTCTTTTCTTCTTCGGTAGGATGGTTCCCCGTCTACTGCATCTCATACAGAGCGCCATGGTAATTCATCTATTAGGGTAAAACTAGTCTCAATTTAACATTTGTGTAATTAATGGAACGCCACCAGTTCAACTAAGATTATTGAATGTCTCATGATTTGTCAATACAAGCAGTATTGACATGTTTAACCTTCAGTCCCATTCTAAACTAAAATGCATCCTTTATTTTTACTTCGAAGTGACGTTGAATTCAGTCTTTCAATTTGCCTTGACGTGTCAGAATGAAATAAATTCCGTTAATTTAGCAGAAAACTTGTGGAATTCATAAAGAACAAAGTGCTTTTCCAAATTTGTAAGAGGGATGGCTTTCGTCTACGGTACGAGCAATAAATTGGAACAAATAAGCAACAAGATATATTGTTACATTTTTCACATTGCGAAACAAATTGAAATCATCAAATCATTTTTTCCAAGTGCTCTCGAGGGAAAGATAAAAAGCAGCCATCCGTGTTGGAGTGTGAAACATTTTACCGAAAGGGGAAACCAGCTAAGTTCGTTAGGACGAATTTATTTTGTTCTGGGGTTCGGAAATCGGGGGAAATGAATGTAACAGGAATTGAGTTTGGAGCTGTTCTGTATGATTTAATTATGTGGGAAGTAAGACTAAATGCGTGTAAGTTCGGGTCTCGTAATTCGGTTACAGAATGCAGAGTATTTACATCACCCTTATGGTGCGCTTGACTGCACCACAATATAATGTTTTTGTGTATACTTATTTTTCAAGATCGACCATTCCATTGAGAAAACTAGTAAACAATCAATGACATACAATTTCCCATCGTTAGCTTAGGATACCAAGAGGTTTTGCTAGCCAAAAGCTTGTTACAAACACCAAAACTTATGCAAGGCATGATGTCAACATGTTCGGTAAATGATGCCAAAATCTGTAAACGAGACCAACTTAGGCACATGCACCACGGCTTTCAGACATGGTCTTTTAGATGACAGCTTAGTTTAATTGAAGTAAAATGTTTGATAAGAAATGTTGTGGGTATTGTATAGCCGGAGGTTGTCAATTAACTGTTTTAAAGCCAAAAGAATTGATGGTGATTTATTTGGTACTGTGCTTTACTGCACTGTATGTGAAAAAAAGCAATGTTGAGAAGACGCTCCCCTCCACCATTCGCCACCAACGTTGACATAATGATTCGATATCTCATCCTAAGCCATGAAAAATATTTGTGCAGAAGCAGATAGAGTGTTTGTTTTGCCTACAGGAGTTAAATGGAAAGTTGCACCAATGCTATTGTTAGGTTGACGTAATGTTGATAGTAATATCACGTTTTCCGTAGTATTTTCAAGTGCTGCGGAAAAAAATGAAGCTAAATATGAACCCCATGATAAACAAACTTTGTTCTCAAAAAGGAACTTGTGACGGTTACCTTCAAATGAGAGCCATTATGAACGTCGAATCTATCGAATGACAAAACCGTTTCCAACGTTATGACATAATCTTTGACGCAACAATGGACATGACAACGGCACTACTTCTTGGCGTAAGGAAGTTGAAAGTAGGATGAATTGATGTCAGCTTTTAGGCGGAGGACCACATAGTCTTTTCCGATTTTATTCGATAGACAATAAAATAAAAGTACATATTTCCGGTAAAGAATAAAACCTCCTTCCCTTGTAAGAAACCACGTGCCCCATATATCTATCTCAGTTACGTGGCAGTGAAGATGGTGAAATGGTCTAAATTGTAATTACATCGAATTTGGGGGACACCGAGCTAGGAAAGATTGATTATGCAGCCTGCACTGGTCGTATAAAGTGAAGTGTGAACAAATCGTAAATGACATATTATCGATTGGAAATCACTCGAGTCCGCAGCCAAATTACTCCCCGAGCACATACAAATGCCTCTTACATAAGTTTCGAAAACTAACCGAATTGGAAATTGTGCTCAATTATCAGCAATTTCTCCTGCGGCAGTTGATTTCAATTTCTCTCTCTCGTCGCGGAAGGGGATCTGTGCTTTCTGGTCGGGTAATAGGCTTTGATATTGAAATGGGATTCGGAGGAAATTAAATTGTGTAATGGTGTTTGAGCATAAGAGATTCTGTGTCTGTAGCATTTAATCTTTATGGATGTTTATCTTAGTTTGGTATTTTGTTCCATTGATTCGTCTGCACTGGAAAATCTCAATTCTCCCCCTTTCCAGATTTAATACAAGAATGGACAATTTGAAGCAAGATATGTATTTTAAAATGCTTAAAAGAGAAAGTTGTACGGTATCAATCAAATGCACTTATTCGTAACCACACTCTCACTTAAAAGTGAATAATTAATTACAAAAACAAGATTTGTAGATCTCTTAATTTGACCCTGAAAAACATTTTCAGTGTGCTAAGATGTCTGCACCCAATGTTTGAGTGTATTGCCTTTGATTAAATTTGATTCTATTTTATTCTGAATTAAGGATAAAATAAAAACATCTCTTTCCTTTGAAGTTTTCCCTTCAATGTGCAATCATTTCCTAAGCCGGTATTCTGTCGACTCCACTGGAGAGATTTCCTTTGTGCAATCCGAATTACTGAATAGAGTACAAGGCAACGGAGAGACCAAGTGTCTGCCAAGTTCAAATCATTTCTGAACTCGCATACATATAATTTGGCATCAAAGGTAAAAGCGAACAAGTAGATTTTGCCGGTAAATATTGATAAATTTTGTTCGGTATAAAGAAATTACAAAAAAATGGCTCATGAGGAGAACGATTTGATGAAGGTTAAATGCGTTTGGTGCTTTGTCGTCGTTGGTCACGATCACAATTCTGCTTTGTGCGGCTTCTGTCTGAAAATACATTCCTCCCCGGATATATCGATAACGTTATATCGATATCCCACTTATATCGATATTTTTTCTGCACCAAATTTCTTCCATTGACCCAATGTTAATTGTTCTGCTTATATCGATATTCATATATCAATTTCCCCGCTTATATCAATATTTTAAACACAATAGAAGGCCCCTTAATCAATATTTATTGTTCTTATCACAGGTGACATGTGGCCAATGTTTGCACTTCATTTAACACATTTCGAGTCTAATCTCTGTAATCTCAACATCAAACAAATCTGCCAGCTGATTTAGGCTCATTTTGTTAAATCTTCCTTAAAGTTAAATAGGCCGGCTGATTTAGGCTCATTTTGTAAAATCTGCCAGCTGATTTAGGCTCATTTTGTTAAATCTTCCTTAAAGTTAAATTGGCCAAATATCAGCTGGCCCATTTTAAACAAATCAGCCAAATATTGGCCATCCCATTTAAAACAAATCAGTCAAATATCAGCTGGCCCATTTTAAACAAATGAGCCAAATATCAACCAGCCCATTTAAAACAAATCAGTCAAATATTAGCCGGCCCATTTTAAACAAATCAGCCAAATATCAGCCGGCCCATTTTAAACAAATCAGTCAAATATCAGCTGGCCCATTTTTTTACAAATCTGCCAAATATCAGCCGGCCCATTTTAAACAAATCAGCCAAATATTGGCCAACCCATTTTAAACAAATCAGCCAGCTCATTTACAAAAACAATCTATTGTCAGTCATGTACATGCATTTATTATTAGTATATTGCGGGCAAAGTTAAGGGTGACATAATATATCGATATTTGGACCAATTTTCCCCGCTTATATCGATATCCTGCTTATATCGATATTTTTTCTGCACCAAAAATATTGATATATCTGGGGACGAGTGTAATTCACTCTGCCATGCATGGTCCCCAGACACCTGATTAAGGCCAATTGATGGACAAACACCCCTAAAAATTTCATATTGTAATGTATTGTAATATGATTCTTTGCAATGTCAGGTGTTTATGCCCACAGTAATGTCTCATATATGACACATATGATATGGGCAGCTCAAAATCAAACTTTAGGTCTGAAAACACAAAATACTGAAAGTTATACAATTTATATCACAATTTATAGCTATCTATGGAAATTAAGCATGTTTTTGCTATGTATAAAACATCATAGCATTTTCATCAGACCCCTCTTGCAAGGACACCATGCCATTCCCAGACATTTTGGCTAAACAATTTTAGTGCCCTCACAAGAGGGGTTCGACTGTATATCGCACGGCCCTTTATCTGTTCACTTGTTGGATCACATTTATTATCCGAAATGGCAGATGAAACAGCAGGAGCAGTTTGAAATGAATCCACAAAAGGAATTGTGAAGGGAATTTAAAAATTTAAAAAGTTTGACAGTTGATGCTGTTTCACTACCCCTCACACAGTTGCTAATTTAAAATTTGGCAGCGAATGCCATTTGACTGTGGAAATTCACTTAAATAAAGGTACACTCAATACATATATGTTTTGTCTAGGTATGGCACCAGCATACACGGCCTTCACCCCCTGCTACCCCTTACCAGCCTAGTGGTCAGCCTTGACCTTCCCCTGCCGCTAAGGCCCAGGTCTATGAATATGCATTCACCCAGGATCATGTCCTTGATCCAGATTCCACCAGTTACATAATAGCCCCCTGCCACAGTTCAGGCAGTGCACACTAGACCACCCTCAAGCATACAGCATTATGTCAATAAACATAGGAGTCATCCATCATGCCTTGGGTTCAAGTTATATGTACACACATGTTGCATAACCCCACGGCATATTTCAACAGTCAACAGTTGTTCATGCCTTAATAGAGTCGATACCAATTTGCTCATAAAGCCTTATAAATAATCACGACTTGTCAATTTTATTGTCACGAGATCAATATGAGCTGTATTAAAGAAATGTAATATGACTGAGATGTCTTTGTTTGTATTGCCCCGTGTACAAAAGTAATGTGATCGATCCTAACTAGATGTAACTCCGCTCCCACGGATGTAATATCTTACGAGTTGAACATGGTTGCCAGAATTTTTAGCAAAAAGTCTGCTTTAGGAGGTACCTTTACACACAAAGAACATCAACATGAAGATGTTAACATGTTCTTTTTTTTCTTCTTTTTTTTGTATTGATGGAGGGAATTAAAATTTGTAAAACTTTCAGTAAACTCAGAATCAGCCCCGTAAAACATCCAACAGGGACTCAAGATAGCTTAAGGTCAGAAATCTAAAACCACTGGAAGTCATGTCGCCTTTATAGATCACTTAATATACAGATTGTGACAAATTAAACTGTTCACTCATATCCATGTGTACACAGTTTTATTTCTTGGTTAGACACCATAATATAAACATTTTGTAAAAAAACCCCATATAGCCTGCTACATTTACAAAATTAGGCATCACTACCTCCATGGATACGTCTGGACACATATCCGTGGTATAAAATTCTAATCATAATGCTGACAAATACATGTATACAAATATCACAAGAAAATTGGATGTGTCTGTTTTGCTGAAAGTTTCTTTCTGCACGTAGGGCAGCTTTTCTGGGCCTGCAAATACACATTAACATTTACATCAAATACCTTCTAAGAGTTGAACGTCAAGTAAGGTAAGATTTTTCGAAGTTTAAAATTACGATCAGCTCACGTCACAACCTTCGGGTATTCACTTACATTTCCCTACACGTCTCCATTGTTCAAAAAGTGTGGCTGCCTGCTAATCCTCACATACATGAATGCTCCTATTGAGAAGCAGGTGGGAACAAATGTTCATAAGTGACCCTGAGTGTATCATAGCGTGCAAACGTAGGATCCACTCTAGCTTTGAACTCCCCCTCCCCCGACTTCTTAAACAGAGGGCACCAGTCGCTCCATAAAATAAACTTCGGTCTACAAAAGTTTTAAGGTCATATTTGAGAAAGGATAGTGACAAAAACACATTGTTTTAACATGAGAGATTTACACTTCACCCACCTTTAAGGAATTTCTGAGGCATTCATCACAAAATATGTGGCCACATATTGTAGAATGGAGTTGCCTACCGCTGGCTCTAATCTAAAATATTTAATTGAAACATTTAATTGTCAAGGTCTCATTTTCATCATTTGTATTACACTGCATAGACAACATTTTCAAAGTGAGGTAACGTGATCGGTTGTTACCCTGTTTAGGGTACTATAGGGTACTATATTTAATTCCATATTTGAAGCTGTGATATCTTACTCTGTTAGCACTGTCCATACATATTGGACACGAGAGAGGAACGCCTTCAGGTGACAGTGGGGAAGCTGCATTGCTACTGCTGAAACAACGAGAATTATTACTACTATTTCAAAGTTACGTACGAGTTAAATGTTAATTGCATTAGTCTATGTAGAATGCAATTGGATAAGATTTTATATTCGTCAACTTTAGAATCAAAGTTTATTTGGGTGAATAATGTTAACATCAGTTCAAGCCTGAATTTACTCAAACGTCTACAACTCCTTAACCGGTGGTAACAATAACCATGAATATATCACCCAAATAAATTAGTACATAACTATATGTAGTCATCCACACCACACCTAATTAAATTCTACAGGTAATTAGCTTTAAGATGTCACATATAATATGTGATAATGTATCTCACCTTGTACTGGGCTGTGGATCGTGTGGTGTGCTAGGCAATTCAATAGCAGGCAGTTCATCAGAGTCAGAATCCCATAATTGGGTTGCTTCACGTCTCCGTTGCCTCTGAGGTGAATGATTCCAACTATTTCTTCCACGTCTTCGACGTCCTCTATTTGTTGCTGTGGAAATAAAAACATTTTAGTTGTCGACCTCAGTTGTTCTTGTATATTGTAAACATAAGGGAAATAAAATTGAGGCAACTTGAATGATATGAAAAGAATTGCACTTACCTGTGCTTGTACCGGTGATCTGGAATGAAAAAGATGTAAACCACTTAACAACACTGTTAACAATTTCATACTTCACAAAATCTTCAGGGTTGCCACTCTTCAGTCCGTTCAAAATTCCCTGACTTTTCCCTGACTTCTCCCTGACTAATCGGTCATTTTCCCTCACCATAAATAATGTTTGTGAGGCATGCACAACCATGTTTACCATGTAACTATCACAATAATTCACAAGTGGGAAGCAAACTTTGATGCTTTTCTATAAAATCTATTTAAACTTTAAATAAGAACTCTGACATCATAACTATTTATGGCAACATGGTAGCAGTTATGGGAATTTATGCCGAGCCAAGCATGGCTACAAAATTTTGAGCCATAACATATCAAAAATGACAATTAATTATTACAGTCAGATCAAAATTCCGACTTTTCCCTGACCTTGATTAAAATCTCAAAATTCCCTGACTGAGAACCAAATTCCCTGCCTTTTCCCTGACCTGGAGAAAATTATCTTTTCCCTGACCGGTGGCAACCCTGATCTTAATTATCACAAGAATATCCTTTCATCGAAGGCTCACTGTCTGCTTAGAAAATAGACATTGAAATGTCATAGAAATCAAAACATGTTAGTGACGAAGTTTCCAGTCGGTTGGAAATATTCCCAACTGCCGTACCGGTTAATGGGACGCCTTGGAATAAAACAAAGACATCCTTTACACACAACTATTTTATTTCTACAAGACTACCAGAGATACAAGTTTGTTCTCTTCAGCTGCTGGTAACTCACTGGGAGATGTACAGGTTTTAGCAGCTGGAATGCTGTAGTAGGCACTATCATGAATATTCATTAACTAATTACGTAGCTGTTGCACAGGGATGCACAGAGAGCGTGCGTGTGTGTTCCAAATATTTCTTTGTGCAGGTGGAAGATTTACCGAAGTTGGAAATTAAATTAATATTACAACAGTTAGAAATTACCAAAAAGTTTATTTGACCTTTAAGTCACCTTGACCTTGACATCAACTTGTCCTCATAAGGGATGTAACAGGTGACATTGGCAGATAACAATAAAAGGAATTAAACCAGTGTGCGAATTAGCCAGTCGCCCGCTCGCCCAGGCGACTAAAACTCATGTCGGGCAAGCAGAAATTTTCACTTGCTCGTCCCACTGGCGAGCAGAGATATCTTGGAAAATTTTTGCAGAAATTTTTAGTGGAAAAATCAAAAAGTTGAAAACACATTCCAAAAACTGTGTACTCAAAAGTGAACTATTTTGTAGGCAAAAATGGCTCCAGGAATGCACTTGAGAGCATGTAATTTCAAAAATTTTTACAGGGGGTATGCCCCTGGACCCCCATACATGGACTTCATGCATTTGGCATTTGTTATTGTGTGTCGGTTACAAGTGATTTTGCCTTAAGCGGCATGCTATATTTTGGTGGCCAGTAGATCTTCGATCGGGTTGAGTACATTTCATGGCCTGCTCGCCCGACTGGCGAGTGAAAAATATTGTGAGTTTCGCACACTGATTAAACAATTTTTAATGCTGTATTCTTGAACTGGCCACAACGACCTTGATACTCAAACTTGATTTTATTGTGATGAGGATGTACCTGTATGCCAAAATTTAAGTTTTTAGGCCAAACATGAAAAAGTGTATGAAAAACTTCAAACTTTACAGACCGAACAGATAAACACAACTGAAAACATTACCTTTTATCATACACGACTAATAACAATAAATCAAAGAAACTTACGATTACAGGTTCTGTTTCTCTGGGAGTAATGTGAGTCTGTTGCATAGGGCTAGTCAGATCCACAATCTGGTGCTCGAGAATGATGTCATCATCCTCCTGTGTTAAGTCGATACATCCTCCTATTGAAATGCCATGAAAAGTAATAATACAAACATGAATTTCTTCAGGTTGCACAGTTGAAAGCCCAGATATACAAGTTATTCCATTGTGCCTATCATTAATATCGTATGTATTTTATTCAATCCATTTCATCCATTCATTCAAGTATTTAGTGAATTTACCGTCATTGTTCTGTCTTTCTGAAGGATCGGTGTTTTCTACATCACTGTCACTCGGTTCCAATTCTGCCACTCTTCTTCCCCTTCCCCTTCTTCCAGAACCTCTTCGTGTTGTTCTTCTACGTCCGACTTGAGACATCTGAAAATAATACATATACATGTAAGAGGATGATTTCTGCATAGTCTTTACGGTTTGAATGAGTTAAACTAGAGGACTGAAAGTTTTCCATATATACGGTTTATTGCAAAGTAATTCTGCTAATTACTTATTACCCATTATTTATTCTATCACCTAGTACAAATGTTAACGCTAGTACATGTAGTAACAGATTTAGCCATATTTGGGCATTACCATGATTACGTAACTATACTATAACGGTAGGTTGACCGTTGATTCGTTTCGTTGGCCTCTTTTTTAAAGTGTCACATAAAAAAACAACTGTTGACTACATTGCCATTAAAGCCGCACGTCATACAACATTTCATTTAACTGCCACAATAAATCAAATAAAAAACAGTATCTCAGTGTTTGGTGCCTAAACCTTATCGAATTTCATTTAACTGAACAATAACCTTAAAACAATGATGGACAAGTAGTAATATCAAAAAGATCCCAATTCCAGTCCAGACTAACTCAACCCAAAATTGCATACAGATTTGATTGAGAAATGTCAGATGGCAGCACTCTGGACTCGGCTGGTTCTCGCGTGAATATGAACTACTCAAAGAAGGATTTGTGCCTAGGAACCAGTCAAATACATACGGGATTTTTCAACATGGATGCGCCCATGAAAACTTCCAAATTTGGTTAATTTTCAAAAAAATGACGAAATTGCAGTACTAGTGATGACGACATTCATCCATTATCAAGAGTATTTGCGAGTTAAATTATTGTGGCTTTCTGGACAGTGGTTTAAGCACTGAGTACCTGCAAAATGGAGGAGGAATCTGAAAATAAGTATGCTTGTGAATCTTGAAACTCTAGAAACTGCACTAGACTAGTTCTAGTCTAGTCACAGAGTGCGATTTAGTGCCAGTCCGACAGACAATGTCCGATAAAAATGCCGTCGGTCCGATAAGTTTTGAAACTCACAGGACCAAATGTCTGATAGGTTTTTGGCTCATTTGGCCAAAGAGCCTAGAGTCATGATTTGTCCGTCATCGTTGTTGTCGTTGTCATTGGTGTCGGCGTCTGTGCACACTCGCCCTGAGCACACTATTGATCATAGAGACTTCATAGCTTATACACATATGCACCTATGTACCTCATGAATGCCCAGCAAATAATTTGTTGCTGTAACCATTATTCTCAAATTGGCAGTCATATTCAAATTTTTTTTATCCTTGCTCCTGTGTAACAGATATCGCCTATTGTAATGTTTACGTGTACCCAGCTGAAATCCATACCCACTGCAGGTACGCCATCTGTTGTTGGAACCGAGCAAGGCAGTATGGCTGCCAGAATAAAGTTACTCAGTTAAAACCAATTCTTTGTCTATGTTCCACACTGCAAGCTATCATATGGTGTCAGAAGAAACAATTGGGAGCCTTCAGTGAAGTATTGAATGTGTTTTTCAACAATGGTGGAGCTTGGTTTTGCTGTATAAATTGTCAAAAGTGGTGACATTGAAAATTCAAAATGGAGGAACCATGCTGGTTTCCACAAATGAACCTGTGAGATTTCAACTAATTTTTGTGCACTTTTAAGCCAATTTCATGATCAGAAATCAACTGAACATTGTTCAAGAGACTCACCAGAGTGACGCCATCATACCTATGTACAAGTATCATCATTTTATCCACGATTTTCAGACTTTGGTACAAAGTGACAATCATTTCAGCTGCATCTTCTTCATGTTTTTTGCCAGTGCTCACAACACCAATATGGCGGAGTTCTGCTTCCTGGTAGTATTTTTCACATTTTCAATTGGCGTTCCAACAACACTACAGTCATTTCAGCCTTTCTAAAGGCTTAAACTTGGTTTGGTGTTTTCTCCCACCACAAATTTTTATTTGGCAATACATGCAGTTTCAAGCATTTCACAACTGAAATATAATTTATTCCAAAAGTGACAGCTGTTTGTTTATATTGTCACCTGTCGTGTTGTAACTCCAACAACAAATGTCAGCTTTGTTGTCATTTAACCCCACAAATTCATCAATTTTTGCCCATTTGGTCAAGGTTTCAGCATTATCATGATCACATATTCCCTGTATGGATATTTTTGCAATTGTTGAATAGCAACTCTACCTTTCCAGTTTTTCATCCAGTTATACCCACCACAAACATCACAATGCTGGACACAACTAGTGTACTGATCAATAAGCCCAATTTTAACTGGGATAGTACTAACATTTACTAGTCCTTTAACAAATTCAAGTTGCAAGTCAATAACTTGCTGGTCAATGGGCCTTTCTCTAAACTGGACAGAAAACAGAAGGTTGCTTTGTTACTCAACTGGATGGGTGGTAAAGTGTACGATGTTTATGAGAAAGATCTGATTTTTGCAGATCCCACCCACAGACATGAATTGGGACAAAGTCCTTGACACATTTGATGTGTATTTCAAACTGACTAGGGGTATGATACATGCATGGTATCAACTTGGTTCACTTTATTCTAATCATTGTAAGGATCAGCGATTTTATGACCAAGTTACGTGACTTGGCCAGCAACTGCGAGTTCACGAACAAAGATGAAGTAATCAAGTTCATGTTTTTAACACATAATTGTCACAAACATGTCCAAGAACAGCTTCTAAAAGA
>JBCAUI010444395.1:0-46023 GCA_038406195.1 Haplosyllis anthogorgicola
GAGCCTCTAGGCTACGCAGTGTGCACCAGTGTTGTGATCTGAGGACAGATCACGACACCTCTCGCACAGGACAGTCCTCAGGACTGTAGTGTGCCTCCACAGGCAAGGCGTGAGGCCCAAGGCCCGCCGTGCCACTCAGCTCGGTGACAAACAGGGTTCAGGAGGGTGCTGTGGCAGAGCCTCTCTACAGCTTTGTAAAATACTTATTGCGAATAAAGGATAGTTTTGATAGTTATTGACTCCAGTGGTTAATAGCGTCTGAGCCGAGAACCTCACTCATGAGGGGACATTCCTGGATGATAATCACACAACACAATGAGAAGTCAGCTGCACACACGTATGACGCACCCCACGGCACCGGTGACAGGACTGGGAGCGGTAGTGCCCACTTTCAGCATATAATATCACCTTCAAATGGATCTCTGGTGCAAGCAACAAGTGTGTGGACTGCCTTTCCAGACTTGTGGACACTGGCCAACCAGCCCAGGCTGCAGTTATCAACATGATATCCACAGAAGATGGATGCATGCCTCCAGGACAAGAAGTAAGATGTCACAAACACTGGACCTACCCAACATGGATGTCCAGGGCCCAAAATCACCCTTACCCACTTTGCCCAGCATCCAAGAACCAGAACTGGCAAGGAATGAAGATGCCACACCCTTGTCACAAGATAATAGAGATACTCTATGACAGATGCAGAAAACAGACCCATTTTCCAAATGTATAACCAAACAACTATTCAACGGCAAGGCACTGAAACATGAGCATGACTTGTTCCACATCAGGGATAGGCTACTATATTGCTCTGTCCAGGACACTGCTCAGTCTTTCCTCACTCTCATCATCCCAAAAGCTTGGCATTATACTGTGTTAGTCAAAGCCCATGATAAACTTGGTCACCAGGGTATGGCCCACACACTGGCACTGGTTAAATGTCAGTAGTACTGGAAAGGAATGATACAAGACATCAGGAAATACATCAACAACTGCCCCTTGTGCAAGAGAGACAAGGCTAAAGTCCAAACATACCCACTGCAGATGACAGAGATACCCAACAGACCATTCAACAAGATAGCAATGGACTTGGTAGTAGATTTTAACAAATCTACGTCTGGAAACAAGCACATACTCACAATAATAGATTATCTAACTGGCTGGCCCATCCCAGACAAATCTGCAAACACAATAGCAAAAACATTTATAAACAACTACTTACCTATGCACATGTGCCCACAGTTCATACTCTCCAACAATGGGATGGAATTCAAGAACAAGTTAATGGAAGAAATCATGCAGACATTAGGGATAGACTGCATATTCACAGCCCCATATCACCCACAGAGCAACGGGAAACTAGAAGTCTTCCACAGGTATCTGAAGCCAACCCTTAAGAAGTTATGTGAGAACGACCCAGACAACTGGGACAAGTACATCAACCAGGTTCTAGGCAGCTACCATGTAACACCACATCTTGTGACTGCGGAATCACCATTCTTCCTAGTCTATGGCCACAACCTGAATCTACCCATCCACAAGCTTCTGCAACCCCTTCTAAGATTCCTAGGAGACCCAGAATCAGGCATGCTGGACCTTTTCACACATAGGATTGCACTCTCAATTGCTAAGAAAGTGTTAGACAAAAATAGGTTCTGCACAGCTCAACACATGACATCCTGACCCCCACCCTCATTCTGACCAGGAGACAGGGTGTACTTCAAAAACGAGCAACCGGGAAAATGGGACTTGAAGTGGAGACCTGGATATAGGATAATCACAATCGAAAGAGATGGTCACTACCTTCACATAGAGAACTGAGCAACAGGGAAACAGAGATCATGCAATGTCTAGGATGTCATCCATGAACCACCTTTTGAACTTTGGAAATTTGATGTTGAATTTGGACAACCTCGCAATTTTATAAACCACCCAGATAACCTACCTACAATATCAATCCCTCCCATAGATGCATAGTGACTAGAAAACTGTACAGCAACTACAATAGCACCTTCCTACCTTTTCAGTTTTTGGCTACTAGGAGCAATCAGATGCACAAAGATACAGCATGAATCAGTTTTGTTTCATCCTGTACTATGAGCCCACCCTACAAGACACTCTTGGATCATAACAGCTCACATATGTATAGGAAGCCTTAGAGAGAACCTAAACTCATTTACAAGCAGACACAGTGACACTGTGGCACTACTAACATCACTGGGACAGGAGAAAACTATGAAAAGATTCCTCCTATCCGCACTTCAGACAGAACTCATTAATACCATATGAATCACACAGGATGCTCTTCACAATGGCATTGGACTCTTCCCCATCTTTCGATGGTCAACCAATAAATAACTTCAGAAGATCAAAAAGAAGCCTACTACCCTTCATGGGTGACACCCTCAAATGGCTGACAGGCACAGCAGTGAGAGAGACATTAGAGAAATCAAGAAACACATAAACGAACTCATTGACACACAAAGGGAACAGTCACAAACGATGGTCCACATTGTATCCATCCTGAACGTAACCAGATATGCGGCAAATGTAAACAGACAAAAGATAAATGACATCATCGGTGTTCTTCAGAACACGGAAGACAATGTGAATACCCTTTTCAACATTACTACATCAATGTCTCGACAACTTCACTACCAGCAATACCTTCTCTATGCCAGTATAATACTTGACAACATGAGAGACTACATGTACCAGATAGCAACTCACATTATGGAATACGTGACAGCAGCCACAACTGGGACCCTGACCCCAAAGATACTCCCCATTGAACATCTAGAAGATATGCTACAACACATTTCAGAGAGCCTACCACCCATGATGCATCTACCCATCACAGCTACAGACACCCTACACTTCTATAGATACTTATGCATGCATGTTCTAGTATCTGATGGACAGTTCATCCTCTTAATAGATGTACCCATTCAGGACAGATCCCAGGAAATACAAATATATGAAGTCTTCAACCAAGAAGTACTGAATGGTAACTACACTATCAAGTACCAGCTGAGAACCAATACCTTGGTGTCACCTATGATGAAACAAAAGCAATTGAGATAGAACCTGAGAACTTCATATCTTGCCTCCATATGAATGGTCAATTCTGCTCACTGGCAAACCCCATGCAGCCACTAACAAATCCACCATCTTGCATAACAGCTATTTATACAAAGAACACTGCCAAGATTAACTCACAATGTGCTATTGTTATCACTCATGCCCCACACTTGTCAATGCCTGTGTCAATAGCATCTAACCTATGGCTGATTACTACTCTCTCCTCATCGAAGCAGACATCACTGACAGTCATATGCCCTGCAGACTCTCCCAGGATAATAACTCTAAAATGTCCATTCCACATACTATGACCTGACCCTGCCTGCAGTGCAACTTCCAGCTCTTACCACCTGCCACCAAGATTCGAAGATCATCCTGCCAACATGAACATTTCATTCAATACAGCAAAATTGAACTGGATAAATGTATCCCTACCAGACTTAAGGATTTGGGACCACATGCGAAACCTCACGTCTTCAGATCACCTGAGTAAACTAGCTGAAGTACCTCAAATACCCATAGCTGACATCTACCAAAGCATGATTCAACCGAGTAACATACTGACAAAATTTGATCTCTCCAAACCAGATGGACCACCACCCATTTTCTAAGGACTGCTGGGACAGCTCACAATTGCTTTGGCAGTTGTGATTGGACTTATGCTATTGGGTCTGAAAGCGTATCTTGTCTACAAGTTCAGGAGCAAGCTTGCCTTCAGCAGCACTGATTGGACACCTGGACAAGGAAGCAGCAACCCGAGACAGATGATGATGCTGAGGCAATACCCCTCAGCAGCTTCAAAGGCACAGCAACCAAGCCTGTAAGCCCCCATGAGAATCATAACCTGCAGCTGCCCACAACCTCCGTCCCACAACTGGCAAGTCAAAAGAAGCTCTCAGACTTGGCACTAGCAGTCCCCATTCCAGAACCAGTGGGAAAACCTGTTAAAAATCCAGGGGACACAAAAACAGCCAAAAGTAAGACTTAAGTTTACCTCCACATGCTATATTTCAGATGAAGGAATGATGACAATCAGGACTGATTAGAAACATGCAAGGCACCCATCTGACCTCATCACCTAAGATGACACATGTAAAACAATGACATGAAACAATAGCATGTGCCACGCTTTGATCTCCTGATACCTAACATGGAACCCATTCACACAGATGCACTCATGCTCAATATATGTATGTTGTTTTAGCACTTAAGGTCACACAATTGACAACTCAGTACTATGACAATGTCCGGTCTACAATACTTTTTCTTCAATTACTCGAGGGAAATCCAGCTTTGGATCACAGCTTTAAACTCTCTAGACACAGTTACCAGCAGGATGGACATAGACGTGACCCGTGAATGTGAGAACATAGTTTACCTTAAGTTGTTCTCCTCACCCATATCAGCAAAGATACGATGCATGCCCTCAGGACAACTTGTGCACTACTTCATGATGCACCTGTGTTCAGAGTATGAGACGGCTTTGAAAATGCATGATGGCTATGAATCTGACCCCTATGACAATAGGGACACTGACAAGGCACCTCAGGTGCCCGAAGAAGGGGAGGCTGTTTTCTCCGCACTCGTAACCTGTCAACAGGGAAGCACTCATCATAGTGGTACCCAAGGGCAATGGAGGAAAATGCCTCGTGATCAACTACAGATGTAAAGGTACAGAATGGCTTCTCCCCGGTTCTCCCTCTAATTAGTGAACAGTCAATGTTGACACAGTAGTTAAAGGTTGAAGGTTGAATCTTGTTTATTGCTGTTCTCTTGAAGTCTACATGCAGGTGAAGAGGTCTCTAGCCTGGTGCCTGATCTCAATTCAATCTGAGCTGTGCTGGAGGTATGTGCACTTTATATGGACAGAGACTTATTTGATCCTAAATTATCTTTAATGGTTTGGATTGGATGTTACTATTTTAGCCTGGTAGTTAGAGATCTAAGACTTTGGGCTTTGAAGTTATGATGGCCAATGATGAGCACTGTCTATTTGAGTGCATGTCTGCTGGACTCGCTAGAGAGATGGGAGGGTAATTTATTTACCTTGTAGGGCATTCAAATTGTCTCTGTACAGAAGCAAGTTTCTCGAACTTCAGTACACAGAATTTGTATCAGAAGTTCAACAATAGCACATAAAAAGCACAGTGTGAAATTCTTTAGTTCTCTCCTTTGTTCTCTTCCATTCCAAAATGGACACTATTTATGTGTACTGAATCCTATTGCTTTTGTATGCGACCCCTCTATTCTACGACCACCTGTGATGTACGACCACTATAAACAAGGCAGAAGGGTTGGTCGTAGATGACAGGTTTTACTGTAATTATTTTCCCACACAAGTAGTGATATTCAAATGATCAAAATGTTGAGTCAGGAATAGATATTATTTTACCCTAGAAGTTGATCTCTCCGTTTATCCTATACCAACGTGGGTTCCCACAATTTCACTGGTCCGTAGGAGGTGGATACCAGCCCCGAAACTGGTATTCGTCCACTGACAACACTTGTTGCCTAGCAACATCGGAATGTAAACAACGTCACATTTTTGGAATGTCGACATTTTTTGTCCATTTATACATGGCTCCTGTGATGTCAATACTCAACCGATTTACATGTTTTATACACCAAATAAAAGGTAATTTTCCCGAGTACATGTATATGAATTCTCATAAAAATACATAAAGAATTGACAGCACAGGAACTAATAGAAGATGGAGAAAAATGTCGACATTCCAAAAATTGGGAAAATAAGGCATAGGATAAAAACACCGAAGGTGCATCGGTGGATACCACCAGCCAGGGGAGGTGGATAAATCCTGGTATTCACCTCCATTAGTCCTGATACCATTATATTTGCGTCATAAATACAGTAAAAGATTTCAGGTTTCAGTTGAGATGATATCTTCAATTTGATATGAAATGTGAACTGACCAGATGAAAGACTTCCGTACCATTTGATCAATTTAGTAATAATTTTTCCAAAGTGAACGTAGGTATTTTAACAGGATATAATAGTTAACATTGGCGGATCCAAAGGGGGCGCCCCCTCCCCCTCCAACGGTCCAAATTTTATTCATTTTTGTTCGATTTTGGGCGAAAATATTAAAAGGCGGCCCCTCTAACTGCCTAAAGGTGCCCTGGCGCCCCCTCAACGAAAATCCTGTATCCGCCCCTGGTTACTAGCTCCTCACATAAATATGGATTTTCCAGCACTCGCTGGTCATGTCACATGCTTTTCAAGCTCGACGGTACTCTTGGCAAGAGTAGAATTGACATGAAATATCAAGTTGTTACGCCATTTTGTCTGCAGTTTCAGATGATAGATGACATAATCAGAGATGCCATTTCCCCTTTTTGACCGGAATTCCGATTTTACATTTAAATATTTGTACTTTTGTTATTTATTTTCTGAATGAAATTAAGCAACCCAAAGAAAATGTCATTTTTTATTTTTATCTTTATTATTATTTTTTGTTTGTTTTTGTTAATTTTTTTCTGGGAGATGTTGGTGGCATAAAATATTGATATTTAAATTTAACTTTATCAGCAATGAATAAATTATTGGTGCCCGTTTACTTCAGGTTGATGTGATAGAATCTCAGTTCAGTCAACTTCTGGATAAAGTGCAGACGACGAGAGATTTTGAAGCTGTGCGTTTTGCCCACGAACAATTTTTGACATCATTACTGAGTCAGTCCTTCCTGCTTATGAAACCAGTAAGTTTGTTGCCGCCCACAATCCTTATTGAGTTCAGTGACACTTTCGGGGCAGGGAATCCAGGAGCCCCGCCCTTCTCCTTACCCCTGCTGAAATATGTTAAAAAACTATCTGGAGTCGTCGCCTCCATATTCGAAAAGAGATCTGGATCCCCAACTACGAATTTAATATGGGTTTTTCCGTTTAAATTTTAAACACGTTTCCTTCACTGAAGGTCTGTATATGTTTTGATACCATGGAGAAAGTGGTACTGGAAGGAATTTTTGAGCGAATATTTAGAGACTTCACATGATAAAATTTACATGTGGCTATTTGTTTCGTTTTTAAACCCGAATCCTGAGTATATTTTTAAATCGATCTAATTGAAATAACTTCACAAATGTTTTAAAACATTATTCCCAATCTGTTCTTTTTTCCTCAGGATATGACACACCTTTCTATATTTCTGTAGATATGGCACTGTTTAAATGAGATACTAGACTTGTGTCACCAGTTCTGTGTACTTGTTCTACAGACCGACAGTGAACTGCCAGACAGGCAAAATAATCAATTGGACATGATCACAAAGGTTAGCGGTGTCTTTTGCTCATTAATGTTTATTTACTGAACATGTTTAATTAGAACACCAAGTGTTTGTCTTTTTCTGGACTTAGATTTGAGGTTGATTTCCTTATACCATATTTGTCTGTTTACATGCCCAAATAACGCAGCACCCCTCTTTTTCAGTTTGCTTCTGAAAAATTTCCGGAAGCATTATGCTGTGAAGCCAAGATTTTCTGTTTAAATTAATTATGATGTGTGTTGAAAGATTTTTCTGCAAAAAAAAGTACGAACAATGCAATGGGTAATCCCACAATGTTGAACTATGAATGTACAATCTAACATACACTCCTCCCCGGATATATCCATATCGCTTATATCGATATCCCGCTTATATCGATACTTTTTTCCGTACCAAATTAATAGACCCTCATAATAATGGTTCCGCTTATATCAATATCCCGCTTATATCGATGCTATTTTCCCGCGCCAAAAATGTCGATATAACCGGGGACAACTGTATTGATGTGTCTGGACTTGAAAACTCGGTCAATTGATATGTTCGCCACTACAAAAATTGTTTTCTACAAATGTTGTTTTCTAAATAAGTCACACCTAAAAAATTGGGTCGATCGTGTACGACCAATAAACGGACAAACCCTATGCGATAATAAGTCTACATGCAACTTATCAGGACATGTTATCTATTTTACATTCTTTTGCTTTTCAATCCAAGTCGGTCTTTTTCCGGTTTCCTTTGCAATTGACTATTCAGTCTTATCATTAAGAAAAATCAGGCTTTTTACTACTGATATGCTATTCGTTGTAGAATTTCCAGAGGCAGTCAAATCTGCTTTTTAAGATTTTGTCGAACGTCAAGAGTCATCAGGCGAGTCCGCACCTTTCTCAGCTCCTGCTGCGCATAGACTTCAACAAGTACTTCAGTATGTCTGGCGGTCAGCTCGGAAGGTAAGTTTACCTCGCCTTTTTTTAAAACTAATAGCAGTGTTCGAAATAAGGCTACCGGAGAATCTCCATTTTAAGACCACCCAAATAAAAGACCATGGTCTTAACAATGAGAAATTTCTCATTGTTAAGACCATGGTCTAAATAATCATGATTTTTTCAAAGCTGCTAGATGCATGAAGTTTGGCAGGTTCTTTTTGCAAATAATCCTTTACATTAACACATCCCACAAAACTTTACTTGAACCACACTAAAATCATCCTGTACAGTCCATATTAGCTTCATTATTGGCTGGATTACAATTTGAGTTCAATCTCTGACCAGAACAGTACTTAATATTAGCAGGTTATTCTCATTTATTAGCCTGTGGTCTTATATTTAGTGCCAAAGTTATAAAACCAAAATAGTCTTTTCTCACTCATAAGACTAGGTCTTAAAATCGAGATTCTCCGGTACTGTACGCACACTTTGGAAAGAAGAAAGAAAGAAAGAAAAAGAACCATTAGTGTAAATGTTAAAAGAAGACATTTTCTTAAGGAACTGTATCTGAAGACATTTGTAACAGTAACATTTTCCCTTGGTAATATTAAGTGTTACTGCAGAGCTAGTTGATCCCTAACATTTAAAAGATTAATTATTAAAGTTATTGGTTTCAATAAATATGGTAATTAGATAGGTATGGTTTTTTATGATTTACGTATTGGTTATTGAGAAGTTAACGATAGACGTGGTGAAACACCGTTTAATTCATCCATCAAGTTAATTAGATATTTTGTTGCTTTCAACATCTCTGTGTAGCACGGTTTGCATGCAGGGCATGGGCACAAACAGAAAGCCTTCCACGTTTATCTACAAAATAAAGAGCTTGATTAGAATGGCTTACAATACACCTAATTAAGCTCAACGAGCCTTGAGTATTGTCAACGAATTATAGAGGCCTTCACGTTATTCCCTGCAGCAACATTTGTAAACATTTGAACCTGTGTACAGCCGGGTATGCGGAGTAGCTAACGTTTTGTCTTCGATTTGCCTATCCAGTAATTAAGCTGACACTGCACTATCATGAATCTATCAACATGCAGTTTATGCACTGTTACTTTGTAACATTGTGATCGCTTTTATTTGGCGTTAGATTGAATGATTGAAACACAGTGCAGCTCTTCAGTGAAAGGCTTGATTGGCAAATAGAGGTTTCTTTACACAGGCAATTCTCCGAGATCTAATTAGTGTCTATTCTCAATTCAACACTGCAAACATTCATTATCAATCATGCAGTTTTATACAACACTTATAGTCCCTAAGTTGCTGATCCCCCTCCCACCCAAATCATTTGTACATAGCAGTCACTGTTTGTATGATTCGCAGGTCCCCAATGAAATAATATGATGATGGCTTCAATATTTTATTCATAGCTTCGTGTCGACTTACTGCGTGTAATGTTAACAAAGTTTTTTATCATTTTGACCTTGCATTGACAAATTCCCTGGTATTAGAAGAAATTATTCAATAAAGACAGTTGTCAAAGTTTGACTGTACCTGAAGTAAATCTAACTACATTTACAGTTTCGATTTTGGGGCATATTCAGTAAAAATGGATTCAATGGAATTTCCATGTTACAATGCTAATGATTTGTTCGTTTTTCATTTTGTTTTCATATAACTTGCGGGCTGATCAACTGCGTGCTGATTGATGTATCAAACTACACGAAACTACCAACTGACGACGCAATGTATCATCTTCCATTGATCGCAATCAACCTGGATGCTCATTTACTTCGGATGTTCTGGATTCGGATGTGAATCCGTCATCCATACCAACAATTATGAAAATTGGACTATTGTCATTCAACACATCATTCCACCTGTAACAATATGCTGCGAAACATCAACAACACGAAACAATAATCGAATCTACACTTTTACGGCGCACTAACATGGACAATTACTATTGTGACTACAGGTTGTTCGGGACAAAGTGTGCCAAATGCGGCAATGGATTTAGTAAAAATGACTTCGTTATGAGAGCCAGGAACAAAATCTTTCACATAGACTGCTTCAGATGTGTAGCGTGTAGTCGACAATTAATACCTGGTGACGAATTTGCTCTAAGAGACGATGGACTCTTTTGTAAGGCAGATCATGAAGTTGTTGAGCGAGCGACCAACACACCAAATGGCTCTAAATCTGAAAACTCTGATAGTGGTGTAGGATCTCCGTCTAATAACAATAACAATGAATCTAAACCCAATTTACATACAGCAGGTAAGAATCATTTCCTAATTTTATATCTTTTCATATTCCATAATATTTTATCTGTGTATGGCCGAGAGAAATTTTCTATTGCTGTTAAAGCATTCCATGCATCAGCACCAAAACACAAAAGTACCAATATAAAGCATATATGCGTCTAACTTTTGTGTTTTGTTTGGGAGTATTTGACAAACTTTATCTTGGTCTTCACATATGTTGTGTATAACTGTTCTGGTCTCTTCTTGTTTGAGGCCTGCAGGAACATCCAAACATACCCTCCCATCCTCCCTGCACCTTCTTATCATCCTGCCAACAGATGTAAACTACAAGTCACTACAGTTTATTATAAAGCTATGGATGTTATAGGCCTGCAACTGCAGGTTCAAAGCTTCAAAGCTGAGCCTTGAAATTCTCCAAATGCCCCAACAAACATGGCTACAATTCATCATCAAAATTTTAGCAAGCTCCAAGGAAGTTCTCTCACGTTGACGAAAGCCTTGTATGAGTTAAATCTGAAATATCAGATCAGTCTCTTACGTGACACCGGTTGTTCAAAAGTTAAGACAATATCATTTCAAAATTTCAAATTATTACAAGCAAGAATGTAGAAATTAATTTTCTTTATGGGATAACGCTTGTAGCGTAAGTTACCGCACATTGTCCAGATGGCCCGTGTAGGCTGACAGCGAAGGCCGTGCACTGTCCGGGAAGTACCCCTGTCTGCCCTCCCTCAGGCCCTCCCTTCGGTCTACCCGACGCTTAGATAAACCAGATCTCAGTATGACATTCTAGAAGACGTAAAAAAGGAAAAGTGATGAGAAAGAAGAAATGGTTAACATTTTAACAGAAAATCCACATAAATCATGTTCAAATGTGTCAATTCCAAATAACATTCCTTGATAAATTGTTCGCACAGCAGACCGTATTTTCGCGGTAGATTACAGGCCCGCGCGGAAGCCTGTAGTCTAACTGCAGAAAACTATTGTTACAGACTCCCCTATTGTTTGAAAGTCAATCTGTCGTCTCGTCGTGTACATCCAAATTCAAGCGAAAAATTGCTAAATATCGCATCATGCAACGGGTCTCAAAGCAGGCTGATTTGGTTTAAGTAAAGACACCTGAGTCTGGCCAATATCTTTACATGGGTCTTAGATTTTGTCTCTGAAGGATACGTGATCGCCTCAATCAAATGTCGCGTTGAAACCTCAACTTTGATGTGGCAGCGAGGTTAAAACGCTCCTATCAAAAAGTGAAACAAAGCCCAATCTGCAATCATGCAGCCCACGGAACTTCTTCTGAATATGGTAAATGGGAGTGAAAAAGGAGAAAGTAGGGTGCATGTGTCAGGCCTGGGGAAATGATTAGTGCCGTGAAACCCAGTTATTTTTGCGATTCAAACACATGCATTTTCCCTGCTCCTAATTAAGACATTGGAAAAAGTGATTGTTCAATGCCATTGAGTTGTCACGTGAATTCACAGCTTTGCACAGTTTCCAATAGAGAAGAAAAATAATTCAAAATAAAGGCTTTTGCTGGATTTGAATTGGAGAAAAGCGTTCATCTTGAATTATGATCATTAATGTGAATACATTGCAAATTTGATTAGGACGTTTTCAAGTAAACGCAACACAAACTAACAACATTAGATCATGGTCTAAATCTAATTTTGTCTGCCTGACTGCAAGGCACAAACAGAACGTAAATCCGAAGTGAACAAAGTGAAAATGACAGTTTGCTTTGACATGTGCACAGAGAATAAAATGTCGTTGGTGATATTGTTCCTCATTATATTTTCCATTTTTTACTCCTTGCACCCTTTTTAAGAGCCAAGGTCAAAGAGCTATTTTAAATTCATGCGTGAGAACTAAAGAAAATGTTCGAACTAAGGTTATGTAACCCTACAGGAATGGCTAAAACATGAAAATGTGCGGGCCTTTTTTGATGGCCAAAAACACATTGCATGCTGAACAATAAAACGGACAGCTTTAACGTGAGAAAACTATTGATGTTCGAATGGCTTGCAATGATTTTAAAGTCCAATTGTTTTTGCTCAATTGTAGCTTTCAGATATCACGCACTATTGATTGAAGCAATGTAACATAAGCCTCATAAATCCACAACATAAATTCCTTGCGTTTTAAAATGTTTACTGATGACTCCATCAGCATTTTCTTTTCTCTAACTGGAATACGTGGGTGTTTGTGTATTTTGTTTAATACCATAACGCAAATGTTTACTTCTGATATTTTATGGTTCAGTTATATAAGCGAGATAAATCGATTCTTAAATATCATGCTATCTAGTTTTCTGTTAGGAAACGCGTTACAATTCAATCTAATTGATCATTTGTAGATTTTGAATTTGCAGGTCAAGCCGAGTCAATGTCAGGGTCCAGAAGCGGTCGAATGGGACACGTACATAAAGGAGGCGAGAGAGATCATAAACCCACTAGGGTACGGACCGTTCTCAACGAGAAGCAACTCCACACCTTACGGACATGTTATGCTGCGAACCCAAGACCCGACGCACTTATGAAGGTACGTTTACATAATGTCTTTCAAGTGGATGTTTCTTACAATCGAACTAAAAATTTAAATTTCATATTGGCTCAAATTTTTGACCGATCAATCTGAGCTTTAGCGTTCCATCAGTGTTGTGAAAAACTACAACTAAGGTAATGATAAAAACAATCATTATGTAATCCATAGGAACAACTGGTAGAGATGACAGGGCTAACTCCCAGAGTTATCAGAGTTTGGTTCCAAAATCATAGATGCAAGGACAAGAAAAGACAAATCAAGGCTAGAGCTCTTCATGAACAACAGGTTAATATCAATACTATATACTAGTTTTCCATTTTTCTGTTTTCTGTTCTGTCAGGAACAACTAGTTGAGATGACAGGGTTGTGTCCCAGGGTAATTAGAGTATGGTTTCAAAACAAGAGATGTAAAGACAAGAAGAAGTCACTGCTCATGAAGCAAATGCAACAACAGGCTGACAAGGTAGGCCCCAGCCACAGTTTTATTGAAACTATTGTAAGACCATATTTTAGATAGATACATCTCGTAAATGTTTAGATTTGGCTTCGATAGATTCTTTTATCTATAAATATTCAAAAGAAAAAGGCATACCTGAACCTCTTGTACTAACCACGTCATCTCATATTCTTTGTAACATTTTCTCATAATCAATGATAAACCATAAATATTTATGAATGCAGATCAACAAGCAGAGGCTATAGTTTGTTGTCCAATTAGCTTTTCTTTTGATTATTTATGTATTCAATTAATTTCTTTGTCTTGTATAAGTTAGAGACCTAATTGTTTACAGCATGCATGCACAATAAAGAAAAATGAAAAATTGAACAGGATCAATAGATCCTATTTTCTCGTGAGGATTCCGGGAAAAGGTAGAAAATCCCGCTTTAAATAGAGAGAATAAAGCACAAAGGTAACTGTGCTTGCAGATGCATAAAATATGAATTGTTATTGGTATCTATCTGGAGTTGATTATACACAGGGCTTGTAGTGTATAAATACAGTCATGTATAGTTATGTTGTTATATAAGTAACAGAAACACATCTGTTTGTACTGTTAACAACTCTATTTCATATTCTAGACTAGTTACACTTCTTTCTCACTTTTATACTTTTGTCTGTGTTGTTTACCTGTTGCAATGTAATGGTGATATTAAAAAGCATATATTAGTGACATCACTGAGGCTTTGAGTTCCTTCTCACTATTGGGTGAGAAATTTGCAGCATATCAAGTTTTGACACAACCATTACCTCGAAAAAGTTAAATTCTTCCTTTCAGCTAAATATTGCACTTCGCTACTGCTCCTAAAACATGTAAGAGCGAGAACTAAAAATGAAATTCCATGGATATAGCAAGTAAACTTACAGTGAAGGAAGTGTTGTAACAGTTGTATCTTATCACACTGTGGGCTCTGTTATGTCACAGTCACAGTTTACATATGGCTACAGTGAAACTATGTTTTCACTGGCATTGTAGTTACAAAATGGTATTCTGGAGGCTTAGCAAGATCTAGATCTGTCATGTGTCTAGGTTATCAGGTGTAGCCAAAGCAAATGTCAAGTTTTGCTTAAGTTCTCTTTTTCTCTCTGTGTATTTTTATTGAGGAATGTAAGCAATGGGCCACCTTGGTGTTTCTTGGCTGTTAGATGTTAATGTGCAGCCCAGATGCTCAGTTATTCTTCCCTTGTTGCTGAAGATAACCTAATGTCCTCAAACCTATTGTCCTATCTTGAATGGTTTTTTTTAGTTATATGTAGATCTGTGTCAAATACATAAATATAACAATCGGGGAAACGGACTTCGAATTAATAGGTAGGTAGACACATGGTCTGTGACTAAATTGTGATCCAACATCTTTGCAAAAGTTTTATCAAGACGCTTTTATAAAGATCGTACTGGTGGTCTGTTTACCTTTACCACATCTAATCAGTGTTTATAGAAACTGTTTTGATTTGAGGCTGTGTTGTCCCACACACACTCAGGCATCTGTCAAGTCAAGGACCTTTTGGCTCTCAAGGGACATGCAATTTTTTCATTTTTATCACCATTTTATTAGCCAAATTGTAATCAGTCCTGCACTGTTCAAAGCTATTAATCAAGATTTCTGGCTGCTGGAAATTCATTGGAGTCTTTACTTTTTTTGGCTCATTTGTTTGTTGTCTTTTGTTGATATGGCGTGTGCTTTGACCGTGTTCTACTAACTAAAATTGCATGATTGAGAAAAAACACGAAAAATGGCAATAATAAAAATCTGGTTTCCTGACTTAGAGGCATAAATGGACTATTTCGTACCAACTTATATTTTGAATTTTATTGAGTATATTTTGTTAGCACGATAAAAAATCCAGCTACTTTGAAGCTCAAAGTCAAATTTTATGAATGGGCAATAAAATGGCCTTGTTTCCATGCAGCCAGAAAAATAACAATGCACTTGCCTGGAAATAGTGTCATATTTGGTGCATGAATCTGACAAGGAAAAATATCAATAGAATGAGTGGAAAGCTTAGTTGAGATCAATAAGTATGGTTACACAGGCTGGGTATTTAGCTCATTCTTTCCCTAGCGAAATTGTAAGCCGTTCACAGCTAAGCTAAATCTCTAAGTGATTTTGACACTCGCGTCTTCTCAACAACCAGTGCGAGACAAAATCCCCCAGTCTTTACTTTAATATGAATCATACAGATATTACAGAATAATCAAACATTATTGTGACTGCAATGTTGTATTGAGGACCGGTTGCTTTCTTTAGTAGTGTGGGTTTTCTGCCATCTATAAATCTAGAAAACTGCGGTGTATTCAACAGCTGGAGACACATCAGTTTTGGGTCAATATAAATTGAGGTAATATTTTCACGACGTAGCAATTATTATCGACATGCTTGACTTTCCCCATTAAATATTAATACTTTAGAGACCGAATTAGCTCAGTTTTTGCCCTGTGTAATATTTTCCATTGTCATCGACAATTATTCTTTTTTAACGGCATGTAGGGAGAAAAGTGACAGCCATTTGGTTGCTCAATTTACTATTTATGAAGTCCTTGTGTTTTTGTCAAGGTAACAAAATTATGAAATTATTTTTCCCTTATTTGTCCATTGTCGAAGCTTTGACACGAACATTTTTCACTGTGTTTAAGCATGTTCTATGCGTCTATGTAGGTGATGAGGATTAAGTCACTGTACATTGAAAAATCTACCTTTGATGGAACTAACCTTTGCCCTCTTTTTTGGTAAACTTTAAGTATTGTTATCTTGTCTTTTAAGATATTTAATACTATTACTCCAAGTGTTTGTCATTAGGATAAAATATCGCAGCTATTTGAATGTGAAGTTACATGAACATCTCGAAAAAGACCAGAAGCAAAAGATCAAGCTTCTCACTTGGTCTTAAAGGTGACAAAAGGGTCATCCTAAAGGCCAAAATCAAACTAGCCTTACCCAATGCAAATGGTGATGGTTATTATTCTAAAGAATGTCACATAAATGCCCTGTTTAACATAAAGGGGAGAAAATCTCTTAGTTAACCTAAAGCGTCAAGCCTTGTGCTGTTTGGATTCAGGATTTAACTTGTTCTCTATGTGCCTGATGACAGCTACATGACTATTCTCTGATATTCTAAGTTGCACCTTCTCTCAATAGATAAATCCTATCCCGAAGGGAGGCTTGCACCTGGGTATTAATCCCTATACCTTGTTTCAGCACAGCTGACGTCAATATTTTCATCATAAGGACCAATATTGTACCAAAGAATAAAGAACAAGCTTCTACAAGGCTTTTCGAAACAAAAAAACTTTGTTACACGAGCACGAGGCAATTGAAGTAACTTCGCTGAATATGAGATAGTTTTGCACCTGGAAAATACCGTAAAGTACGATGCAGGTAATTCACGGATTATCCCATAGAGATAGCTAGGTGCTGGGTTGGTTCCTTATACGGTAACCAAGCTTTTCCAGAGATATATCATTTAGAATGATGACATGTTGAGTAATTTATGAGGTTCTAAGTGACATAGGTGATAATAGACACCATTTACTTGACCACAGAAATTATTCTAAATTGACCTAGAGTCAATTTTCCATTTAAGTTATGCATGTAATGACAGTATATTAGCCGTGAGGTTACTACTGTGAGCGCTCTATCTCCAAATAGTGCTGAAAGATGAGCAATAATAACTGCTACTTAGTGTCAATGTAGAAGTCCACTTGCGTGTGTGGCCCCTAACTGTACTTAACAGAAAGATTCCATGCAAAGACCCCAGACTAGAAGAAACCTAGAAAGTTTAGGGAACACCTAGTAATTACTTCTAATGGACTCTGGTATTCAGTGGCTTGATGGAAAATAATCATTGCCGCAGTTTTAATTAGGGTTTGCTATCAGACCAGTAGTTTCTCTTAGAGTGCTAGTCCTACGCAGTTATTTCCTGCAATTTTGACACCATGAGTCGGAAGCCGCAATCGCATCCCTTTCTACGGCCTATGCCTATTATCGGCCTCTTCCAATCAATGCAGTTTCACAGTTATCATCTTGTGACTCTCTACAGCTCTGCGACTTAATGCTGAGCTGTAATTTACCTCCAATTTTATGGGAGTTTGTGGCAGGTTACTCTGCTATTTGTTGTACTCTGGGAGTCTACATGCCTGTAGTCATCACAATGAGACTGATATTTATATTCTATGGAACTCACAGATTTAATCGTACACTTGTTCGCACACAGCTATAATTGCCCTATAATGAGAAGTATTATTAACCATAAACCTCACATTGAAAGCACCTTAAGTGATATCCAAATATAGAGTTGGTGGTCTCATAATAACACAGATTATTCTGGTGCGCGTCAAGATTGAAGGCTTGCGAGGAAACTGTGGGTTTCTTCAACGGGTGCAGTTTGTGATACAGCAAAATAGCTTCAGGCAATAACAAATAATTACTCTAGTCCAAATACCCGTCATATAAGGTACAGACAAGGCATTTTCCTTGGACCAACACAATGACTAATTCTATGTGTTCACTGTGATATTAATTTTCTGTCCGGAGGGTCTTTGCCGACTGCTGAGACAGTTGAAGTAGTTTGTTGAGGAAACATTTTAACAGTGCAAATTCTTCATAAAGTCTGATACAAGGAAATCGTGGCTAAGTAGAAAACTTAGAATCTTTCTCCAATATTGGCAGGTCAAATATATCAGCACCTTGATGGGCCTCTAACATGTTGAAATGGCAACCCAATAAGAAGCACTTAAATATAAGCCCGTCTGCTTCACCTAGCCAATCTTCACCCTTTACATATATATAACCCATGAGAGAAACCATAAAACTACTGGACACAAACAAATCGGGCTAATTTTCTCTTTTGGAGACGATTATGTAGCCATGGACAGTTCGGCATGTCTTGATGGGCGACCTTCGAGGTTTGACTCGAAACCGTAAAGGCTTCTCATAGGAATGTTGTGGGCGCCATTCATCCCAAGTCTCCTAACCACAAAATCTCTCAGGATCTGATCAAGACTTCGTGATGCGTACAGGAAGTCTCTTTTTATCTTGTAAACTACTTCTCTACCTTTACAAATGCGTCCGTGTCCAGGTAGATAGCGGTTAAACTGATTGAGTGGTTAAATTTTCAGAGCACGTTTGATTAACTTACAGGTGAAGTGGGGCCAAACTTAACTGTGAGAGCACCTCGGATCAGTTATCAGTTGCTTTAGGAATCAGCCCAACTTTAAGAGACTTAGCACACAATATGTCTAGTTGTAATTCAGATGATTTATTTAGATCTTGGACACTGGTTGGTACTTGAACAACACGCGCTTGCACACGCAGGGTCTGTATAAACAAATGGACTAATCAGTACAACCGTTTGTTAACTACTTGCGAGATCCGCCTGTACTCATCATTAATCACTTAGCGCGTTACCCTGCCGGAGAACATTGGCTACAGTTATTTTACTCATTTACAAATTAAATTTTCATCCAATTTACATGTAAGAAACACTTAAAAATTATTGGACCAGTTTTGTGGCGCACCCCAATTTTACAATTGTACGCATTTTCATAATTTCAGTGCTATGGTCATACACCATTGCAACGTGCAAGGTGTACGTGATCTTTATTTGACCTTTCTTTCAATCAAAGCTTGTACACAATGCGAAGTATTTAGTATTCTGAAGCAATGAAGCCATTGAGACAACAGTTGAATGTTGAGTGACCTACTTGCATGTGGAATCCATATAAACCTTACAATGTGTGAATTCACACAGCACTGCCATCGATCTCTCTAAGTCTGGCTAAATAGAGCAGCCAGTAAATAAGCTGTGGAATTTCAATGGGTCCTATTCACATTTGGGTCTCAATTTAATTTCCACGTTATCCCCAAGATAATGGCCATCATTATGTAGTGCTACAATAATGATTAGCTACAAATCCAAGTGGATTTATCTAGGTGTTGAAACCAACAGGCTTGCAATTGCAAAGCCACAATGATCCTAAACTGGCTGCCTTTCTAAATTAATTTTACTTACACAAAGCATCTTGTTATATTTCATTGTCCCCCAGTGTGAAATACCTACATGTTTCATCAATACTCCATTGAAAACTGTTGGTAAAAATAGCAGAGGAGTTGGTCGGAGGGACCTGCTTATTATGACTCAGTGTTGCTCTGTGTGATCTTAGTTTAAAAGTGCTAAAACGGTGAAAGGACCTGCATTCCTGCTTTGCTGGTTACATAGAGATGAAGGAGGCAAAGGTGTCGGCTCCCTGCAGACATCAATGCCTTCTAATCATAATGCACACTTTGTGACTGTCACAATACATTGGAAATGTTTTTGTTTTCCTGGCTCGCAGTCCATTCAAGCTTTTCGACTTAGCCCCAGTATGTGGTGGTCTGCCCAGCCTTTCAAGCCTGGCTGATTACCTGAGTTACAACGCTTTGGGACCTTGTGGCTGTGGCCATCCCTTTCCCGTGTTCTGAGCTTCATTCGCTTTTACTTCATTGTCTTTCCAGTTTTGGGGCTGATTAAGCCAGCTCATTAGCGACATGGCACTAAATATTAATCCAGTCTTGGGCATCAGTTGGTCTAAGTAAAACAATATAACTGACGCACAACAAAATAGAGTCCTTTCCAAAATTGAGTTAAACAGCAAACATCGTCTCGATCACACCTAAGATGGCAAACAAAAACAAATTTCTTGCCAGAGTAAGCCAATGACTTCTTTGTACAAGCCATTTGTTCCTTTACGGGATTTGAGCACACTGAAGTCATAATGCTATAAAAGTTGATGAGATTTGAGTCGGACTGTTTTGAAACTGAGAGGCTTTCCTTTCATGCCACTAATAGGATATTGGTATTATCGTCGAAGTGTAGGTACCTTACTTAGTTTTCAGTCCTTCGTGAATTACACGGGCTTAACAAAGATTTACAAAAGGCCTTGAATAGAGATTTTTGCTATTTAGTACTGCATGCCTGACACAGGATGTCCGAAGGCATTGTTCTCGGTACCTCAGGCAACTTGTTGAATAATGAACTTCCTATATTTTCAGCCCTACTTGAATAGTTTTAAGACTGGACATGTCAAAAGTGGAAGTAGCCCCAACTGAAATGAAATGTAAAGCTTCTCAGATGTGGACCACTGCCTGTTGCGCATGATATTGTTTTTCATCTGTGAAATCGCGTTAGCTTCAAGGTGTTGAGTTAGAATAGAGTTGGGCAAAGTTATGTCACATGGGACTTGAAATAGAAGCCTGTCAAAAATGAAGTCATACAACCATGATGCGAGAGATGTAATATTTCCCGAGTCTCATTAGAATTTTTTAGAAGCTCATGAGAAAATATTTCACACTTTGATAGTCCCATTGCAATGTTCCAGGGTATTTTTATGGCTCAAATCCCGTACGGAATTGTGTTTTTTGTTTTTTGTAAAGATAGGTTTTACACGCATCAATACTATTCCAATATTTGCTAATTTAAAACGTGGTTCTGAGCAGGTTTCGACCATTGTAATATTCTTCTGAAATACTGTAAAATGATTCCTTTTATTGAAGAATGAGTAGACAACCAACCTGCCTAAAGAGTACACCACAACAGTTGGTCTTAGTTTACTTACATCTTCTTTATGTATATCAACTGAATAAAGGTGAAGTGTATTAAATGTATAAATTGTTAGTAGGAGCCAATGCCTAACAAAACCAGTGTAAACGGACAAATAAATGAGTGAGAAAAGTCTTTGTATTTGGACAAGGGTCAGAGGTGCCGATGCAAGTATGTTTGCACCAAGCTACCAGCCAAACCCAGTTATATCAGGTGGCTGATCCTTTCTTTCTTTTGAATTTGAATAGTTTAAGTAATTTCTTAATTTCACATAATATATCTTTTATTTAAATGGAACATTTTATTATCTACCGAGAGCATGTCCAACTTTCATCGATGCATTGAAAGAGTTTATCTACAAAGAATGTTTTATCATCCGAATATATTTCGAATTGCAGTGTTCCTGATATCTAGATCCTTCTCACAGTTCGTTCAGTACAAATAAGAAAAAGCTCGGTAGATAACAAAAGTGAACTAATTTCAGGTCTTTTACTGTTCATCAGTTGCAAGAGAGGCCTTCGTGAGTCAACACGACGATTTACTAATATGTCTGTTGTATTGTTGCTCACTTGCTAGGTATATAGATTGCTATCATGTTTAATAAACAGTCGGATAAGCTTTTCTTCAAAAAAACTAACTGCTCTTGAAATGCCCGCCCAGGTGTGCTTGGTTCTCCATCTCATCCCAAGCTTTGACTGGAACATCACACACTTTACTCCTGTTCACCTCTCGAGAAGAATAGACGAAAAGAATGTTAGTTCCAGCCCTAACTGTTTTGCGAAAGTGTCCACAAAGGTTGAACCTTTTTGGCTTTACAGCATACATGCTCAAGGATATTGCCAGTAAATATCAGGATAAAGTTCAGCTTTTTTAATCAAAGCAGACTTATACAGAGTTGCCAGAGGAAGCACGCACTTGTGTAAAGATGACATAACTTTTTTCAGACATTCAAATACCACTTTTTTGGGACATGTTTTGACTTCTTCTTCTTGAATTGTGAAAATTGCCAAGGTGTTGAATGTGCAGAAATCTCATATACAACAGTACTGTTTTCTAGTGACATATTTGTCATATTTGCTTTTGTTTGCATAAAAAGAACAATTTTGTTGTGAATAATTGTGGCCGACATTTTTTTCTGCATTATTCTCACCAATTTTATTCCTAGAATATATTTATGAATAACTTTAATAAGGCTGCTACATTTTCCCGACAAACAGAGTGTTTTAATCAGATGTTCAAATATTTGGCTTTATTATTAATTTTAATTGCAGCTTTTGTACAGTAAAGTCTTTGGTAAAGGCCTAGCCATAGGTCAACCTCGATATTGACGCTGAGCAAATGTAATTGGCAAATTTAAACTTTTGAATTGATTCTGAATATTACATGTCTATGAGAACTGCCCAGTTTAAGACTTAGCGCATGTATGTGACAGTTCACATTTCATTAAATGGCTCCTAGAAATAAAGGCCTTTCTTCAACACCCAGCTGATGACACAACTTAGTAATGGTAAATCTGCCAAATTAGGCAATGGCAATGAAGGATATTGTCCATGAAATCGAATGGAATGGTTAAATCTAGTATTATATGACCCTCGTCTGGTCGGACTAGACCTCTAAGCCCACCAGCTAGCTGTCAGAGAACCCTGTCACAGGAAGGAAAGATATTACCCAGTTTCAAAGCATGTTACTGTCATATGGCTTTACTTGTCAAGTTCCCAGGCCTGGGACATTCGCATCAAATTCAAGCATAAAATCCTAGCCTGAAGCAGCTAAGGCTATTGAGTCAGCACAGTCCGAGTTCCATAAAAGAAGACATTGGGTGTAAACTTGGTGCGGTTCTTCTTGAAATGGAAACTCCTACACAGCCTAGGCGAGTACTAGTGTAGTGGTTGTGCTGTTTTGATGGACTGAATAGAGCCCAGAAGTCAGGAAGTGTTCGTAAAACAATAGTGGTTGTCAATGTGTCACCACGAACGTCAACAACACTTGTGTTTATCTTGACTACTTGTCTTACTATCTTCAACTTGTTTGATATGATAGCCTATTTTTTACGCAACTTGTACTCAAGAACCTTGTGTAGGAACGTGTAGTACTGTTTTTGCGGTCCTACCACCAGATTTTTGTGACCCTGTGTAAACTCAGGAAAGCCACAGACAGACAGACAGACAGATACAGCAAAGCACCATACACAAACACACCCTGCACCAGAATATCTGAAAGGTCAAATATGGCGTCATGAGGAACAGAGGTTCTGTTGTTTTAATGCTGACATTGTCATGGGGGAAAAAGACAGATTCTTGATAGAAAGTATGAAGAGATTATAATAAAGATAGAAACCAGCCACATTTCTTCATTGTTCTAGACCGAATTCTTTCAATTGTAGAAATTTTTAAGTCCCCTTTGCCCACTTAACATTGAGAAAATGCCTTTCCCAATAATACTTCTTAATCTAAAGCTTCGTCTATACAGGATAAATAAAATCTATCCAAAGGACTTCTGAAGTTTTGATAATTATTTATCATAACCATTGATTGTATTTAATAACCTGATGACCATTGTTGTTTTCTATGTTTTAGATGGCGTATTGTATGCCACAGCTTACCCTTGACGAAGAAGTAAGTGTCTCAATACAATAGCACACCAACGTTACCTTAGAACACCACCACCCAATAACTCTCCCTATACTAACTTGTTTCTAATTGTTGTCGTTGATATTACTTACCAACTACACCATGCTTGTTTCATAACAACTGACGACAGTGTTTTTCTTCAGCTAAACTCTAACCACATAGCACAAACTTAATATAAAATTTTAATTGGTGTGCGCTAAATTTGTGTGGACGCAAAGGGATTTCCTTGCATATGCTCATCCTAACATGTACTACATATATTTAATTGCGGTGTCCAAATTGGTAAATAAAGTTGTGATACATAAAGGTAATTGGTGACAAATGTAATGAAAGCTAAATATAACAATACTGAAGACGAAGCAGGTTATGCTAGCTTCATTTAAACTGGCTTCTTGAGACTGTGACTTTGGATATAATCGGTATTCAATAGTTCAATGGTGCATGTAGACCAGGGAAGGTTAGGAAAGCATGTCAGGAGCTTAACTGCGGCTTATCTTAGGCAACATCCATGTGATTGCTTCGTGAATGTGTTCTGTAGTAGCGATTGAAGCATTTTCAGAAGTACTTGACAGAGACACTCGCATGGTATTGGCTAGTGGACTGGTTCAATATTGGTCTAAAATGTTCGCCCTGGACTTGTACCTTTAGCTAATCTAACTGAGCACAACTTCCTAAAACTCCATGGCAACGCAAATCTGCTTCGTCCAAATATTGACAAATTGAGAAATAAGGACGACGAAAGGATTTTGCAGTAAGAAACTAGTGTTCATATTGGCGTGGAAATGAAAGGTCAAATATTCCAATCATTTAGTTCAAGTGGAGATTATCCAGTCATGGAAAATGTCTTGGGAAGTTTAATCAAAGTCCTAAGCTATTGGTTGAATGGACGGTAGAATTTGAAGTTCTGGTCACATTGTGGCTGCACCTGCGGAGAGAACAAAAGAAGAATGTTGGGCCTGTCTCATTGAAATGAGCAACTTAGGGTCACAACTTTGGGTCACTACACAGTGATTACACTACAATGACAAAACATACGTCACTATTGTGGACCCATCAACAAATGGCTGTTAACTTTACTGGCAGAATGCTTCTGCTTTTTTCATGCTATCTCTATAATTGAACTTCAATTAAATAGCTTAAAACTAATAGATCGTTTCATTAAACCTATCTATAATAGTCATCATGCAATGTTGTTAATGGAAGCTACCTTTGTCTTGCACAGATTTTGATTTTTTAAAATCCTTTGCACCAGCTTGAAAAAGGGATGGCGTAAAACGAAAACCTTTTGTTTTTGAGTGCTTGAAATACACTTTTATAACGGTAAAATTTATGTCTGTACACTAGCAATTAATTCTTTTCACCAAGAAACTTAGTCTAATGTTTTGCCTACACAAGTGAACACTCACATGCAAGTCAGTTTTCTGGCAGCTTTTGGCATGGATGTAAAACTGATATAGAAAGCAGGAAAAAATTGGCCCAAAGCCATAACAAATCTGACAGACCTTCTGCATGCTATTGTTTCACAACATTTTAATTACGCATAGCACAAATGTTTCTTATACTGTTGTGTAAAACAATAATTCATTTGAAATAGTAAAGAAGTTTGGTGAATTGCAAAGTTATTACGCCAGGTGCGTTTACTCTTTGTGTATGACGTTTGTTTAAAGACTGACCAATACTATTTAGCAAATAGGCCGAATCAATACTGTGAATTTATGTTGAAATAATATGTAAAAATTGCAGTAATGACCTATTGTTAAATGAAGTTTAAAGTTTTTGGAACCAACCTTTCCAAATTTATTGTTCATTTTTGGCTTTATAATGCGAAGATATACATTGCATTCCAATAAAATACGGATGTTGGCTAGTCTCGCGGATGTGACACTTGACTGTGGATGGTGTCCAGCTTGCCAGCTGTGTCACTTCACTGCGGATCAATGTAGAACCAATCGATCACAATCGGTCTAAGATCAAGGCAGGCACAAACACTTGAGGCACTTTATGGCATGCACCTTAGTATTAGTTGCCTGCAGTCACTCAGGCCTGCTGATCACTGCTGATAGTCATGTCCATGACACAGGTGGATCTAAGGCTTTTGTGATTACCTTCCCTTTTTAAATTCATTTCTACCCCATAAAGATGTCCCTTCTGTGTGTTTACATGCATCCAGTGCCTCTATGGACCCTGTTTCCTTGGGCTAATGTAAAATGAATACAGCAGGTGGTAGCATAGAACTGGTCAATTTAACTTAAAAGTTGTATGTATTCACAACCACATGAAGCTGGTTTAATTACCTTTCTGCTTCTATCACGAAAGTTGCTATGTAGATTACAGATGCTGGCACTTGTAAGAAGTCTTGCTTTTTAAAGTTCTAAAAGATATAAATAATTTTACCAATTTTGTGTCTGCATTATGTGAATCTTCCCTGGTTCACTGCCAATTGCTTGTGCCAAGACCATCACGTGACTGAGTACATAATTCACCTCTATCAATGTGATATCTATTTTGAGATTATTTCTTGCTTTGGGGTGTGATAAAAATTACAATAATGCACTTTATAGAAGTAGTAAATGCGAAAGAAAAAGATCTATGAGTCTGTAGTATTGAGTCTGTACCTGGAACATGCTAGCATTTTATCGAAGTTGAGCTTCCTGTGGAGAGGCTGTTTATTTCTAGGAATGACATGACTCCTTGGAAAACTTACAGCTCTTTAGCTCGCTGACTATAAGCAACAACTTTTTGCAGACAGACACGCACATTTGGAAAGCTCTGGTTTGAATCTTTAAATAAATGATGTTGTAAACAGGGTTTAGGCTTACTCAGGTTGTTCTTTATTCCCTTGCCTCACCCTTAGTTTCGCATAAACCCGCAACAATTTACAATAACAGGTTGCCGTATTCAATGGATCGTCAACGGCGAATGTATAGAGAGAGCACCAAACATCGTTTGTTGCATTTTATGATTGAACCAAATACTTTACTTTAGTTTTATTGTCTTATTAATGAATATCATTACATTTCTCATTGTAGAATGGCAGTCTACAGCGTCCCTTGCAGGGAGTACCGATGGTTGCATCTTCACCAGTTCGTCATGAGTCGAACCTCCAGGCGAATCCAGTAGAAGTGCAGAGCTACCAGCCACCGTGGAAGGCACTGAGTGAGTTCGCCATGCAGAGTGAACTAGACCAACCTCCATTCCAACAACTGGTGAGCGCCTTTCCTCCGCCCCCTCCCCACGGGGCTCTTCTTCATCCGGGCAGTCCCGACGATGACGTCGACTCTGATGCTGTTGTATTCGCCTAGTTCTACTTTGACGTCATGGTGGTTCCACTTAGCCGTCAATGTCAGCCCAAAGCTAACGGTAAAGAGAAAGCTTTATAACATCTAGGCCACTCGACACTACCCCCGTTCTAACCAATTAATTTCTGAAGGACATTTTAATTAGTTCCGACTACACTTTTTGTTTTTTCTTTTGGCAACTGTACATATTTGATACACACTCATGAATAATGTTTAACAATGGGCAATTTTAATTTTGGCAGTTTCTTTCATTAAGAAATTGCATGCTGCAGTTGGGTCAAGCACTTGGTCTTGGGACAATTTGTACTCTAAAAATAATTGGGTGATGGTCATTATATTTTACATAGTTCATTGGTTCATTTATTCAGTTTCATTATAATAGTTCCTTCAAACCAATAGTGTTAGGACTCATTAGACAGTTCTCATCCAAAAGTCTATTGTGGGGTATCAAAAACTCTTATCATACTGTTCATTCGGACAACTTTTGAAATGTCAATGTTTCAATATGGACGAAAAACAATATTGGGCTTTGTAAGATATTACGGCTAGTGGAACCCAGGTGGAGACGTTTTATTTGTTTTCAAATTGTTTTTTTTTTCTTTGGAGCACTGAGACTCTTCTTGAGACTTTTGAGTGTGAGCTTTACTATTTATCTCTATTTTCCTGCACATATTCCAGACAATTTAATAGTTGTAGTTGTAGTAGTTTTTATCGCACTAAGTTTATTTATTCACAACTAGATACCAGTATTTGCCCCTCACCCAGCTAACATCCTTGGTTTAAAGCCCTCCATGTGATAGGTTGGCACATGCACTAAGTTGAGAAACCAAACAATACTAAACAGCAAATTGAAAACTCCATGAAGCATCTTTTGTCACTGGGTGAATTCAGCTGAGTGTTTACTTGCCTCTTCTAATTATGATATTTATGAAATTCTCATGCTAAGTCAATATTTATTGTGGGCACTTTGGCTAGAGATGTACAAGACCCGAGACTTAACAGGGCTGACGAGAGGTAAACAGGCTACAAAATACCTTTTTGTTTACTCACTGCGCTGGAGTTGAACTGAGAAACGTAAAAAAACAAAACTAACTTTTCTGCTGTTTGATAAAGCAGAATTGGTCACATCTTGCTGGGTGGTGACTTTAACGTTCTTTTGTCCAACATGGATGCAGCTTTCCTTTAAAGTTTACATGGACAGCAAAACATTTTTGCCACCAAAATGTATTCACGTTCAGAACACACGCTAAAATAAGAGAATACATAGAAACCTTCGTGTACCTTCTGGGTTAAAAAACCCAAAATTTTGCACATAGTTGTGTATGATGTATGAAAGCATCATTGAATTCTAGTGGATCTTTCTCACGAATCAAACTTGGGTGCAGGTGTAGATGATTTGTAATGTTGACAAACTTGTGGTATGGAAATTCTAAAGTGTTTGTGTTCAACAACTAAAGTGTTGCTATGGGAATTTAGTAAATACAGTATAGCTACTCAAAGCTCTTAAAGTCAATGGGTTATGTAGCTAGAGGTAAAGCTTGAAGTTCTTATGTCCTATCAAGTGACAATCTATCCCTACCCTCTTACAATGCAACTTTGAGAAACGTCAAAGTGTTTGTTATTTTGTATAAAACGCGTGATTTTTATGACATAATCATAATAATGCTTTCAAAGTTACTGACAATGTGGTTGAAACCATCAAAGTTAGTGGAACTACAAGTGAATGTTTTAATCAAGATACCTGTCCAATTATCAAATATGACCAGCTTAGAGATTGGCTTCTATGATATTGATACGACTCATAAGCAGTATCATTTTCCACAAAGATAAAGGGTCACACAAACAAATCATCCAGCTTTTACATCTTAGCACTTAGTAAGCCAAATCTCAAGTAACAGAACAATTATTGCCTTGTTACAAGAGCTGAAACTTAGAAGTCTGCCTTGCCATTGATCCCTATGGCCCTAAGGGTAATCTTTGTTGAAATACAAAAGTGGAGGATTTGCATACGGCTGGAGGCTTTAGATATTCTATCTGGGTCTTGGAACATATTTGTAGTGCAGGTAGGAGGCTGAAGTTGCTGCAGGCAGAAGGGAGGTGACACTCGTGTAAGCAGACCGTTTGCTGCAGTTAAAAAAGAAGTAGAAACTGCAGGCTGTTTACATAGATGTCATGAAAGCTACTCTTTTGAAGTTTCAACGCTTGTTCTTGTTGGTATTTCTGCATTTCTGAAATTAAAGTAAAATTTCTTCCCATGGCCTTTCACTGACCCATTGTAGGCTGTAAAAATGTCTGTACTGGACAAAAAGTCACAAAAGGACAACACCTTATTTGTACCCGTAAAAGCTCTGGTCTTTGGTAAAGCTTAGTGGAATCTAAGGTTAAGACCGTAAATGTTAATAAAACACAGGTACACAAAGAAGGTACATTTTTAAGAGAATGATATTTAAGGTTACACATTTTAAAGCTGAGTAACAACACGAACTTCGACTTCTGGTATGTTTACATCTACAAATGGTAGTTTCCATATTTAAATGTTCTATACGAACATTATGGCTGATTGCACATGAAATATTTAAATATAAGCATTTAGCAAAATCAATATTAGAAATTCCATGGCAATTTAACTCTTATTGTATATGGTTGACAATGCATGAGAACATTTCACGGTGAAATACACATGGGAGTGTACATTTTGGTTTCAGGGATGGCCTTTCTACAGCCAACTAAAACACTGAAATTAAATAATCCACAGCACAATATTTTGACTGTCTGAAAAAGACAGCATACATTAACATTGAAGCCAGAGTTAGATAATTTCACAGTTTACACATGCAAATATTATGAATGAATACAATAGATCTATCAAACTGTTGTTCCTGGCCTATTTTATACAAACGTAGACCAAAAGACCAGTGACGTTTCCTGAATAAAGTGAAAAAGCCTTTGGATATAAATTTATCATGCAAGAAATATGTAAAGCAATGTTTAATAAAAATGCTATGTACCTTAAGTGGGAAAGATTCTGTGATTTAGGTTTGTGGGAAGTAAGGGAAGGATAAGGGAATAAAGCCAACGATGTTCATGTCGCAGTTCTCTGGCGGTACGCCGAGGCCGTTGGCCTTGGCTTCGTCACGTCAGGATTGGGGCAGTTGGCTTTGTTACCTGTCTGGAACTGTTCCAAATAGCGCCAACAATCACGCACAGTTTGCCCGTGCCTGACCCACACACCTGGGCACTGAAGTGTGACCAGGTGCGCGTGTCTATAGGACTGAACCCCGGGGCGCGCCTTCCCGGGGGATAGGTGGCGGAGGGGTCGTACCTGATGCCGGGGAAAACTGCATGACAGCCGCAGTGATCGTTATCACATCTCCCTCTCACAACCACTATCCATCTGCTATGCTCTCGCACAATCTGCGCTTTTTCCTTCCATATCAAATATTGAAAAACAAAGATCTGAATCAATATTTGAAGGTAATTTTGCCACAAAAGACCGAGAGTTATCAAATGATCAAATGTGGCATGTAGGTTTATGAGTACCTAGTGCCATTACACTGTTGCATCCGAAGCACCTTCTCCAACATCAGTCATTACAGTGTGATAGCGTCAGTGAAGACTTCACCTTCCCTGAATGTCTCTTCCCTATCTTTTTTTGTTAAATGCTCTCCTTGAATACCTGATTTTAGATAAAAACCTGAGTAATTAATTTTTGTGTGTATTGTAAGAATCTTTTAGATGTCGCATTTTACATTTATTTGGGTCACCTGGATGTCTGTAGCTACAGTTCTTAAGTTAAATGTCAAAATAACAAATGGAAGTAAGAAGCACAAAGCATTTTGCTTGAAGACTTAACATTTCACACTCTACAGAAACACAACATATTGTCAGAATAGAGAAAACTTTAAGAGAAACATTTAAACTTTTAAATCATTATAAAAGGGGAAATTCCATAAAATTCCATATTATTTTTTGTATTTGCAGGTGAATTCCTTTGACAATGATGGTATGGGGTACATGGCAGATATGCATGATGATGGTTTACACCCTCCGAACTCTGTCTCCTCTGATGGCGGAATTCCGGGCACCCCCTCCGAACTTTCTAGTCCAATGAGCAGCCAATAGTCTAATCAGCCCACCATGACATCATCAGTAATCATGACGTCATCAGCGACATGACGAGCCTACCTCTGAAGAAGGGTGTTTTATCATAGACAATTGAATTTGGTTCACTACACGGTTCTGTAGTGACAATGCATAAAAATGAAACAAACTTTGATTCGTAATTATTCTTCAGTAGCAACGTTATTGAGTACTTTGCTGTAAAAGTAATCAAATCTTTGACTAGAAGGGAATAATAATTCTTTGTTATTTATTGCTAATAAAGATGGTCTCAACAGAGAAGTAGGAACAGGGTTTATATAATTTAGAACCAAAGGATTCGACAAGACTCTAAATGTATGGGATTGTTCTGTTTTATTACAAAACAAAACGGCTTTGTAAGTCGGCAGGCAGACAGCTGACTTGGTTCTACAGTTGAATATATGTAAAGATTTATAAACATTTTAATTTATTGTTATGAATATTTGGATTTTTACATTGATATCTCGTAGTCTTGAGTAGATTACGTACTAAGTTTCTATAGTAATCTATACTTGGTGTTTTATGACATAGAATATAATTGTTACGTGTGATTGGACAGTGGCAGTGTACGTATAAAAGTCGTCATATTGTGTCATAATTTCTGCTTGTATTATTTCTCCATGACAATAATTATAAAATGATACATGTCATTCTAAGCTCATAAAACAGTGTACATATAGATTAATCAACTAATGCCTTTTTTACAGCAAACATGTACAAAAGTTGGCGCAAAGTGAGGAGAAGAAATTACATGCGTTCAACTACACTCCTTTCTTTTCAATCAATGTAATATTTAGGTTAAAATTTTCAAGCAAAATTGTAAAACTTTCAGGTACATGTAGCAAATGAAAATTATTTATTTTCAAATATGTCACATTTTTTGTGATAAATATATTGTGACCTTGACATTTAAGATCACTATATTATTAATATTTGACTAATTTATATGTGTTCAGTCGACGAAAACTTGTTTCATTCTCTCTTGTAAGATACCATTATATCATATCGTAATTCACTATGAAAGAGCAAGTAAGCGCTTTGCATTAGTTTAATGTCCTAGCACATGCATGCTCTTGCATATTGTATTTCATCATGGTACTATATTGAACATATATGTCGTCATTGTTTTTGTCAAAATACATTTGTCTGTTCTTAATGACTGGACTGACTTTATGTAATAAATTCGTTGAAATTTAAAATTAATCAAATTCTTTTGTTCTTTATGAAATTCATTGCTTAAAAAACCTTTCTTGTAATCTTGTCTTGCGTTGTAATCGGTGTATAGAAGATTGGTATCTCATAAGTTTTGTATCAAAAGGCTTTAAATCTGATGAAATCTCACTTTACCGATAATTTATTAAATTTCAGCTTTAAAATTTATATTGAAATTCTATCTTTAGCCATGTTCAAACTTAAGGAGCATAAAAAAGAAAGATCTGACGATACTTAAGCTTGATCTACTTAGGTTTTGCATTGCCCTGTGATCTCCCCATTGAAAATTGGAATAGAAAAGCAGCACTGACCCTTCATAAAGGATTGCTCTTGCTGCAAGAAGCTTAGGTTGGCTTTTCCAAAGAGAGGGGTGACAATGCCTGAGGTGATATTTTCTGGCTGGGTACACGTCAAAGATGACTGTTTGGGGTAGACTTGTTGAGTTGTTGGTTTTTGTTGAATCTGTATTTTCTACTCTGATGGTTGCTTGTCTCAATGTATATATTTGGCAGTCAGTCATCCCCACTCAACAGTGTACCAATGGGCTCCTGTCTTGAAGCCATGGGCCTCAACAGGTTAAGGCCAAAATTATAGGCTATATTAGTTAGATAATTTAAGTCATTCCGTTCCTTTGACACTACCTGTCAAATAAGTATGAATATTACATTTGACATGTGTTGTTCTGGGCTATTCATACGCATGCTATCATGGCTAGATGAACTTGGTGCAATTTTTATGAAATTCTTGATGAATAGGAACCATTGTGGTCATGCCTGAGTTGAGAGCTGCCTTATTACATGCATAATTTAGCCAGCAAATATGATGTTTTGTAGCAAAGAAGAGCAGTGTCAACCCTTGGCTTAGCGCTGGTACAAACTGATGAATCTTTGAAATAAATGGGGATGGTTGACTGTTACAAGATTGGAAGTCCCTAAAGACCAAGGAACCGAGCAGAACTGTCTACGGGAATACAAACGTCTGTCTCCCCTCAACATCTCTCTTGATTCGATGGCTACCTCCTTGTCGCCCCGGTTTTGTTCGGAATGAAAAGAACCAGTCCCTCTGGCCCACAGTGGGACCCTTTAACTGTCCTTTTCTGTTTACCCCCAGCGACATCCCGTCTGTATAAAGTTGAAATACTTCTCACCTGCTCGCATACTAGTCTATAATTAAATTAACCTACCACACCTCCTTTATACACTGTTTCTTATGGGTTGTTCGATAAATGTTTGTGATTGTGTCTGAGGGTACTTATGTCACCAAGGGATTCTTTATTATCACCCAGTAATTGGGCCAATAATAGACTGGTAAAAGAAGTGTGAAGTCAATGAAATACCATTCTAGTATTGTCCAGTAGCAGGGGTCCAGTCTTAAGTACCTAAGATTACTATGTTCTATGATCTAGCCATTTCTAGAACTGTCACTTAAAGTAAACTATTTGAGAAATGTTCACACATTTCAAATTCTTGAGGTTAACGTTAGTTGGATTGAGACACCAAAACAAGAAAGAAAGCATATAATCATTACTCTATGGTTCCATTGTTTTTTAATTTAACAGTCAGACATTATAGAAATGTTCCTTTTCAGAGATGTTTCTTCAGTATCATCAATGGAAATTATGCTATTCATGGCTTTAACTTATTGATTTGATGAAGATGTTAGTTTATATCAAGTCTTAATGAACTGCTTATTATCTACAGTTATAATCTTTCTTTTATGTCTGAGCTTATCTTTGTGTGGCACAATTCATTGCATGAATTTTCCGTAAATACAGAATATTTCATGTTAATCAATATTGAATGAACTTCCCTAACACAGAATTCTTTTATATTATGTGCCAACTAAAAGTAAACACTCGGAAATAATTTCAATGCATGACAGTTTTCCAAAAATTGACACATTCAATACGAGCTTAACATGTATTTACAAAGTGGATAATACTTGCAGCCGAAAGTGAATTGTTACCAAAATAACTCTAAGGCTTTAGTTGAAAAAGTATATTATTTTTAGCTTCCGCGGTCTTTTGTGTCAGTGTTAAAATGTAGTGAAGGGAGTCTTGTGGTTATATTTAGCATTAATACAGTAATGGTCATACTTGTGCAAATCCAAATATTTTTACTGCGAAAGAATGTAACAGTGTACTAAACTGTGGATGAGTCCTTCAATGATTTGGACAAGGACTTTGTGCTGTTTGTGCCTGGCAAGTATTATCACGTGGAATTAAAAGCGTGGAACAATGATGTGTTGTCAAACTTGAAATATCCCATCAAACATTTGTATTATTAACTTCAGTGTGTGAAGGAAAACGTTAATATATGTGCATGTTACTTCTTAATCTTAAGTTTCGTTGAGATTCTTTCGTTTATTCTTTAATTTCATACGATTACAGAATAAACACGTGATCTTTCTTTGATACCTACAGTGTTGGGACAATGGTTTCTTTGTAGGGAAGAAAAGAATGTGGATTCCTTGTTTTGACGACCTCCCATCACGCATGTGTGCCCCAGAGTAGGGATTTTCTTTGCTCGGATGGCCCTCGGGAACAAGGCTTCTAACAGATGCGAAAACTGGCGACAACAGCTGACCTTATGGTCACAGATGAGATTGCAACAAATAGTTGTTATTCTGGATCAGAGGATCATTCATTGCTTCCCCTCCCATTGAAATTCTCTGATTCATTTGGAGGTGGATCTACAGTCGAACTAACGGTGGGTTTCATGATGTTCGCATGTTATGAACGTTGCTCTTGGCATGATGTAGCGGCACAACACAGTATTTCATGCGAACGCAACAACAGCGTCTTGCGTGACATCGACGTATATTTGATGGTGTTGCAAACCGATGGTAAACCACAGATGTAGGTATGACAAGAGAAGTGGAGGCTCATAGTGTCAACATCTATTTATTTTCAGAGATCATTACACAGTTTTACAGCAATAGAAATTTTCGCGGTGCTGTTGATCGAATGAAAGGCACACTATGAATCTCTATTGTTTATAAATTAAATACTCGCGTGAACAGTATGCTGAATGAAATGATTCTAACAACAACAAGAGATTTGTAATAATTAATTCGAAGATATCTTCACTTTAGGCACGAAAAGTTCTGCCTGGATCCTTACAAGGAAAGAAATACCCTCCGTCAGCTCCATTGATTATTTCATTGCCTTCTGTTTTTATCATGGGATCTCCGAACAAAGACCCTTATTTGCAGAGCACAAATTCACGTGTAAAAGATGGGTATTCATATCAGTTTGACGATGAATTATTGTTTCGCCTAGACGCAGTGCTGATATTTCATCAAGCGCCCAGATTAGAATGTTTCATCATGCGAACGTGAGGCCAAATATCACGCGCTGACGACGTAAAATCAATGCCATGTTGCTTTTCATCCCATCTCTCTTCAGAGGCAAAGCTTGTTCTTCGGTATTGAACCCTTTGTCTTCGTTTTCTATACAACCTGCTTTAATTTACTTTCTAATAGAGTGTGTATTGGAAGAATGCAACTTCCTGCGTTGGTTGTGTGCAAACGTAGGATTCAAACATTCACCTGAGTGCATTGACAGGCTCAGCTCATGGGGGATGAATAGTCGAAGCAGTTTGCTTTTTGGTTAGCTCTTCCTCTTCCAAACAATCAGCCTTGTCGTTGGGTTGTGTACGCTTCACTCCACAGCACAGGCAGCAAACACCAGGTCCAGTCAAGCGAACAGTTCCTTCAATTGATTCTCATTGCTTTTCTCACGCAGTCATTCCTCCTCCAACTTTCTCTCAATGTTTGAGCTTTAACAAAAGTTGCAATGAGTATTTGAAATCTTGGCTTTGAACGCAAACCAACGAAGATGTGGCACAAAAGAAATATCAAACAGTCACAACTCAAAATTAGAAATCGTTTTGGCGATTTTGCCTTTAAACCGAAAAAATTTAATATTGCCTTTGTATGTGATTAATGTCCTGTTTGTTAAATGCGATTCTACGCAGTGAACTTTGCTGATAAACTCGAATGCATTGATTTCACCGTCAGGCAGCTGCATTTCCGGCTAGAATACGAAAAATTAACTCGGCACCAGATTATCAACCGCTACCCTAACTTTCTGTAGAATGTTTCTCTAGAAGGGACGACCGAACGCCTGGGTGAAAACAGGAAATTTCTCGTACGCTACACTGCTTCGAAGCTGCGTGCTGCTTTATGGCAAATATCGAATGGAGATCAATGCTCTTACGAACCCTAAAGGCAAAGAGCCTCCAGATTTGTATTTGACAACCATGAATACATATATTCATCCTTCTGACTGAGACGGGAAATTGGATGAAAATATGAAAGTCCTGGGAAGCTTTTGCTTGGCACAGTCCATTTGGAGGCCTTAAAGCCAAAGAGTAAATTCAAGCAAAATAAACCATCAAACAAGCTCTTTGAAGTTTCTGTCAATGAACTAGGCCTTGCCAATCTCCTATATGTCAATAGCTGCTTTCATATCTTTAATCAAAACCAAGTTGTACCTCAATGTTTTTTCTCTGATGATTATTAATAATCGTAAGCTGGGGGTAAATGTTTGCTCATCACGGAACCTTCATCATGCTTCATCTTGTGCAATACGTCATTGTAAGTGGTCACAAAGCTCTTCAAGTATGCATCAACAGTCCGTGAAACCAACTCTTTCAACAGGCAATGTATCTTTTTCATTTTCTGCCAATTTTCTCCATTGTTTACTCATCCGTTCAGAGTTATTAAATTTTACGTTATGTCTATTTGAACTGCGAACTCCATTCACTGCATTAATATTTTGGCGGAAATAAGTGGTTGAACAATTAAATGGAATAGTAGGGCAATAGGAGCTGTGTTGCGACACCACAGAGAGGTAGAGATTTCATAAGGAAGGATAATTTCCCTGCAACTCGGCAAACATAATTGCTTCTGTTTGATTTCATCCTATGTTTGACGGACAAACTTTACTCAACCTCACTTAATATCATTTTGCTTTGTAGGTCTAATTAAAATGGAAAAAACTTCCATCGCAGTCTTGACTAATCTTGATTCTGTTCGGAATCATGCACATCCAGACCAACTTTAAATCTTGAGTCACAAAGACATGTGCACGAGACAGAATTCAAAGAGAGTCTTTGTGTCGATATTTTCCAACTTTTCCGTAACTTTACTAAACCACTGCTTCTGGTGCAAAAGGAAAGTTTACATCCTGTACCGTAAAACTTAAAGCATAAAAATGGTATTCTTACTATGAACAGGTACATATTTTTAGATGCCAACAAAGCGAGTAGATCTTAGCACAATTAGTATAGAATCGCAATTGTACTGTTGAAAGGTACCAAAGTCAAAGAATCTTGAACAGAAGTGATACGTTTCAGTAAACAATATCCTCATATTTATAAATTTCGTCTTTTACAGTGTATGAAAACTCTATTAGTACTTGGATGACAGGATTATCGCGTTGTACTTTTATCTCTATCAATAGCACAATGCGAAATTAACGAGGATGAATTTTCCTGGCCAGTATCATTTCCATTCTGAAGCCTTCACTTCTAAGCGGAAATGGGGTGATTCTTGCACTGAGTATTCATGAGAAGCTCGACTGTGAAACTATTAACATCACTACCAACGGAACTACTCGTAGTATGAAATCCATTAAGCAGCAAACAGAAAATGACCCTCCCATTGATCATTGCGAGAATTATTTCATAATATGAGGAAAGGCTTAGCTGTAATCTGAGAGACAAAGACGCTAATAATGGCTAATAAGAGCATACTTGATGTGACTGCAGGAAACAGCTTCTTATGCACAGCAGGCCGAAGAGTAATACTCGTCAAACTGCATTAACCAAAAGGAACCAAACTAAGTGCCTTCTATGGAGAAAAACGAGGGAAATACAACATTTCTTACATTTCATCTTTGACCCTGACTGCAGCTAACTGCAGGTTGTGAGGCGAGGGCCACGTGGGTTTGTTTATTTGTAACTCTATATATACATAGTTGTTAAAGAGTTAGAGAGGGAGATGAAGTATGTATATACAAGTGTTATCTTGTCCAGCAGGGTTTATACATTTCTGAACCTTTTACATGGTACAAATGGCTCTTTGATGGACAAATAAATAAACTAACAAGGTAACACACTGGCCTGACTTTTGGAAGAGTGCCTCCGTTTGCTCGGACATGAGCAAAGAGATCATTTTTATCAAACCACAATTCCCACCCACAACTCCACCTAACATTTAATTTTCAGATCAAAGAATAGAATATAAATATAATTAGTGGCAGCTCTTCTTTTTCTACACTGTACCTAACAAAGCCTTATTTAGAATATGTTTGTCAACCAGTGTGCATATTGGTTTGAGGACACTGCTCAATTCACTTGCCAAAAAAGTAACACAATTTTATTATTTGAGGTATACATTAAGGTACACAATAGGTAGCAAGAAAATAAATAACATAAAAATAACTACTTATATTGTCCATGTCATGTTTGTTATTTGACTTTTTATTTTTTTATGGTTGAAAGTCAAATGTTCTTTCATTGCCCTATGGGCGCCAAGGTCTGGCTGGTTTTTTGTTCTATAGCATACCTCAAACACCCCAAATAAACTTAAGATCGTGGTAGGTCATTGAAATTCAATTTTCACTATTTAATTGGAAGGGATTCCCCATGAAATTTCCCTCTAAACTGTACAATGAGTAGGATGATCTTGTCATTCAAGGTCTGTATGGGAGGTAGAAGGTAAAAAACTGGGTACTCCAAGCATATGCAGTCCAATACACTTGTTTCAGTAAGGTGCACTAGCTGTCGATCTCTTCGAAGTTGAATGATTTAAATTTTTAAATTCAGCCCATACTGGTAGCACCTCAGATCTCACCAAACAGTATATTATGTGACTTCATATAATATCCGTCATTTTATTACCGTTTTTCTTCCTGACAAAAAGGAAATATCTGGGCAGTAAATGACTCTAGCTTCAACCTTTCATGAAAAGAACAAAAAGTCAGAAAATGATTTCCTGAAATTGCAAAAGTTGAACAATAATCTTAAAGGACATAGCGAAGATTAAATTTTTGAAGTCTTAGATAAGATTTAGAAACCGAAATAAGAAAAGCTTTAATCATCCGTCAATAGAATCTTGTGGCGTGTTAAATAGTTGGTTGACGCAAGGGTTTTGTCTATTTGACAGTATTTACCAAGTTCAAAGTGGCCTTATATACACATGCCCCCCATGGTCAGAAATTATTTCAATACAAAACGCAAAATACCTGCTCAATTTACTATAATTTACTAGGCTTATATATTTTTAACCAAAGCTTAAAAAGAAAACGAGAATATCATTTTGGATAATTTTCTTAAATTGTTATCTTGTGATCAAGATGAAAAGGAGGATGATATACATTTTCTATCGTTATTTCAAGAAATATTGGAAGAGACAACATTTATTTTATGAACATGTAATTGCATCTACATCGTCTTTGCTCATACCTACCAGCAATAAAAATACATTTATCATTATTTTTGGAGAAATTGATCAAAGGAGTAGAGTAAATCGTTTATGTTACTTTACAATAAAGGTGTCATATTAAGGTTTAGATAGTGATTGCTTAGGCTCCTTAATATAAAAGGCTACACTGTAATCATACACTGGTATAATACGTATTATATGGTTGATCCCATGAACAGATAACTAGTCACCCCTAAGTCTAGACGATCACGGAGGTAAACACAATGAAGTCTTTAAAGACTTTATATCTTCAACACAAACACACTATTTTTCATCCTTATAAAAGTTCAGATGTTTATATCAATATTTTGCGCGTAATTCTAATTCGTCATACTCTCGAAATATTATCAGTTTGAAAATTCGACATAACAAATGTATATTTCCGATAAAGATGTCAAATATAGATGACCGCATCATCGATTAATTTAAACCAATAACCCCAATTTCTCAAATGGAGGTTTTATGTCCTTAAACGCATTGTTTTCCCTTCATTAACGTTCAATAAATTGCAATCCCACAGTCATATAAATGACAAACTTGAAACATGATACCTTTAACAGGCGACCATTACACCTGGATATGGTCATTTTAACTTGTTGATAATTGAATATAAAACATTTTCAAGACCTTTATGAGTAGAAGATACCGATCACAGATAGAGGGACATCAGTAAGGGTTTATGCCATAAACCTGTCATATGTAAGACAGCAAGGCACCCTTAACCCAATGGCGACATCTCCTTTCATCATGTTGTTGAACGAATTAAAATCTTGCTCTGTGTGTGTGTGTCCGTGCGTGCGTGCGTGCGTGCGTGTATCCATTTACATATCTAGCGGTTCATTGATACCACTATGTACAAACGCTGGTATTCTGGTAGGTCTAATATTTAGTTCAATAAAAACTTCATTTGAATGACAGTGTTCCGTTTGTAGACACTGGATATGGAAGCCAAACGAGCAACAAATAGAGCAAAACGAGTAACAAAGAGAAAGTTAAGTCGGCTAATCAAAGATTCTTTTTGGGTGCCACACGTCTGCACGGTTAAGTGGAATGCTTCAAATAAGGCAGCTTATATTTCCATACTGTGTGCGATTGTCATATGCCACCCATGATGAGCACACTCCTTTAAGTGGAGGCGGTACAGTCCTCATATCTTGAGTATATACAATAAACAGGACATTCTCGAAAAAGTCATAAACAAGTGAAATATGTACAAATCTATCCTGTTCAGTTCTGGAATCGTTAAGTTTGAGCTTTTGTGATTAATGAAAACTATGCAAAAAATGCAATGTACATTTTAATAACAAAAGTCAGATTGTTGTTATATTTTGTACAAATATTAATATTGAAAACAAGTGCATATGTATGGTATTATTTACTATGAACAAGCATGGTATGTAGTAAGTTAGCAAGATAGTAAAGTTCTTTAATGTCTTTTGGTGTCTATGTCAAAACTTGAAGTAAACTTCGAGGGCCAACGGATTTTCAGTCAACATGCGCACAAGTTGATGGAGGTTAGCAAGTTTTGAAGCGTATATGATAGGTACTCGAACCCTCTTTGCAAGTCAACAAAAAACTTTCAAGATTGTTTGATGTTCATTGAACACTGACACTTTAAACAAAAGCAGATGCTTATACTTTTGATGCATTGATATTGGTGTCAAAAATCCGTACCTTTTACGGAAAGTATACTAATTTTTATCCGGTGTTTTAGCCAGGCAAGTGCGGAACACATCAGGGATTTTCCTCTGAAAAATGATGGGATTTATTTTACAATAGGCAAGTGCATCGAGTGTGCACATTGACATGAACTACGTCTTATCATTAAGACATAGAATCTATAGGAGTAGAAATAAGAGCAGCTTTATATTTCGTAACCTTTTATCAAGAGGAGAATGATGCACATTAACACATTTCCTTAAAAATAAGTCTTCTTTCTGGCTGCTTGAACCTGTGAAGTTACATTTAAGTTTACGGTGCAGTTGTCAAATGAGGTAACATTATTAGCTTTGACAATATCTATATTGCCACTCATCATGCATCGTCCAACTGTTCTGACTCTTCATCAAATCACAAGGACCCTTTACTAAATGTATAAATGATAACAAAACGGAACTAATAAAAGTGTGTAGCTCATTGTAAAACGCGTGTGCATCAATCTGCATAACAAAACAGCATTCCAAGATGAGTTTACCCTCTCTGTGGTGCTCCCAACCATAAGCACAGACCTTGCCATATGGCGAGGCCAAATCCAAACCAAAAACTATTTGTATTTCATTTGTTGCCTTAATCATAGCTGTTGATCGGAGCTGTCTAAATCCAAATAGAATGGAAACATAAGCAGTTAAAGGACCACAAAATGGTGCCATATGTCGTTCCGGATTGAATCTCATGTTCAAGTTTACAGGCAACAACATGACAGATAAATTAATAATGTCAGTGAATAAAAGAAAATATCTAACTTCTCATATTAGTACATTATTTATTGAATGTGTTATGAACATGTAATTGGTGTCACGGAGGTCTCGAGTACAACTTGTTTCAATCGATCAGAGTAAAATAAGCCGAAAGGTCTTTTTTATTACAATTTCATGGCATTGTCTTGTTGTAGTAATCAGTTTTACACGAAAAAGTGGGCGAATTTTTAAATAACATATTTATGTTTCAACATCATTTCTGTTTTTGGCTAAATGAACGCACAATGAATCACTTTAAGAAAGGTTAATGTGATGGTTTTAATGAAGTACAGTATGAATTCCTGTTGTCCAAACTGAAATACATTTGCTGAGATTTTTGTTGTAGTGAGATAGCCCTTTTGGAAAATTCTCGGATGACGAACTTCTTGTTACTTTTAACAATAAAATTTTTTGCTGTGTTTTTTATGAGCCTCATCAACTGATTTAGAATTTAATATGTATTTAATTTAGATGTTTAAACGTCAAATGAGAAAATGTTACGAGAGCATTGACGCAAACCGTATTCAGCACAATTACTTCGAGCAATTATAATCCAGGTAAAACGCACCTTTCGTGTTGCCATGATATTTACCAATAACCAAAATATTTGAACTAAGTTTATATCGATCATTTGCAGTGCAGTTTCGCTTTCTTCCGTTTTTGCGACAGTCTGACAAGGTTTACCCCAACAGATGTGATAGGGACACCTGATCTAAGGAACGATCTGCCATCCTAACGGTTCCATTCGTATTGACAGTACGACATGTAGACACGTGCCACATGCACCTAGCAAGGGGGTTCCAACCCTTCAGGCTTGTAAAATCTAATGCCTTGAAATCAGACAAATTCGGAAATCGATGGTACAAACAATACCTGAGAGGGGAGTTCATGCAGACAATCTGTGTTATGCAATTTTAATATTGTTTTAGACTTGTTGACAAGTTTGGGTTGATACCATGTCGGCAATAGAGTATTGACGAGGTCGGTTTTGTATCTCCGCATGGGTTCGTTTTTTGCAATTTCCTGTGTCAAAAAATAGGAACAGAATAACGTAAGAACACAGGAAATCTTAACAAGTACGATTGGTCAGAAAAAAAAGGATATAGTGTAACGTGTAGCTTCAGGGTATGCACCGGTGTTTTTGTTCTGTTTCTTTGATTTTTACACGAATCATTTAACAGACCGTCCCGTCGATTTAATGACCAATGATACGGCATGGAAAGAAAGGACAGTTCGATAACTCAAATTATCTCCAAATTCCGAACCTTTATCGAAGTTGGATCACAACCTCAGGGATAAAAAACAGATGATGGGCTGACCACGCCTCTGTACTTAAGTTCTGTACAATACAAAGCATTGGTCCTTTCGCTTTCTACAGGTCACTAGGATATTTCTTTAAACTGTTTAGATATAGATAAGTAAAGAAGGTATGTCAAGGAGGAAGGGCACCTGTAAGGGTCTTCAGGAGTACAGTCGCCATCAGTGGGACCTTCGCTAAGCCGGAATCTACGTAATAAGGAAGCAGACTCTTGGCGGTGAAGGAAGGAGATGTCTCGGTAAGAGCAGCCATCCCGATAAGCTCAAGTCCCCCGTGGGGTGCCGTGATCAAACCACGCCAGTACTTAGATGCCTTATCCATGCTGAGGGTCAAGTACTCATCAGCCTCTATTAGGATCCAGTTTCCCTTGTTCTGCACCACGTTCAAAGTCCCAGCATCGTCAGTGACCTGCTGGTACTCAAGGGCAATGTTTGTTTCCTCAACTCGTCTACTAGACCACGGTCTGATGTCGTGTGGACACGTAAACAAGCCCTCGAGTGGACAGTGGTCAAGTCAAAGACAACTTAGACAGGCATCTGCGTGTGTCCACTAAAAAACTCATCATTAATCATCACTACTGTCTGCCAACATGTTTTCTTTCATATATTTATGATCTTCATATTTGATAGATGTTGTTTGCGGAAAGTATCTCCATTGACCTTTCCATGTGTTCACGGAGACAAAATGGAAGTGACCAGGGTCAGATGACATTTTTTGCTAGGTTCTCCTTTCATGTGTACATGCTATTATCAAAATTATACACAAAACGTTACCACACAACACAGTTTAATTTTTTTTACCCCAAGTATTTAAACAACAAAGCAAAGGACATGAGCAAAACTAATTGAATCTATAACATTGAGTATCATGTGGTCGTGAATTCTATTTCAGGATAAAACTGACTTTACACTGTCTATTGTGTGATAACTCTCTGTATATTACTTATTTGTGCTTTAACCCAGTACATAATAGGGGAGAGAAAATGCCCACACCCTTCCATTGTACCCTGCAACTTTCAGTTGGTCTTTTAGCTTTGAGAGGGTGAACTGGGGGCTACAGACCCTATTATCTCGATGTATTTCCTTCCTATGGCAATACGAACCTGCAGGACCCACCTGGCTGCACTCAACAATAGGATCAATGTCCCCAGTACAGAGCTGTCACATGCCATATTTCTGTTCCCTAAACACCAAACATCAATAATGCACAACTATTGTATCACTGACATCCAGTGCATTATAAATAGATGTAGTGGAGCCATTAACATATCATGAAGTTACGGAGAAAACCTGGGGATGATCCAGGTTAGGTTTCAATGCCAAATTGGTTTTAATCCTAATTCCGACCTTGGTAGATATACCAATATGATAACGCTTATCTTGCTGTCATACGAGTACAAAAATGATTCCCATCAGATTTCGGTTGTTGTTTATGTGGATACAAATAAATTCAATAACAAAACTCATGGGGCATGCAGGTATCATATTGTGAGCAGTGGGATTAAGTTCGAAAACCAAACGTAACTTTATCTTTTAATATTAGACCCGTTTCAAAAACATAAAGACCGGCTGGAATATTATTTTGCCTTGGATCATTAACTGTCTCGCATGATTCATCACATGATTTCTGACACTCCGTTCGTTTCATTGTTTAATATCAAAGCAGTTGAGTCAATTTCTATTATTGTTTGCCAATCTATAAGATCTATGACAAATGAAAAGTCAATTCATTCAGTTGATGTCCAATGTCCATCAGATTTGTGGAGTTTCCATTGATTGAACACATTCAGGTACTCTATTGTTCGAATTAATTGAAATCTATGTGACCATTATGTAGCTATTGGAGGTGCAATATTGCTACATTAGTACGGTACTAATGAGGTCTTGTCATAGGATTTATTGAGGCAGTGGACACTTGACGCAGAAAAGCTGTTTCATTACTACAACAGACCAATAGATGTTGTCTAGTGTTTACAACATGTCCGTAATAATAATGCCGTCTCCACAATCGATGGAGATTTTTATATTTTGTGTATTAGTTTCTCGATTTGCTGTCATTTCTCAATGTTGATTTTTAATTTTCTGCAACTACTTCTTAGAGGGTCTTTACACATCAACATATTGATACTGCCTTCTATTTATCCGTACACCCTTAGGAGGTGCTGGTACCTGCTGTTCAACTTTTATGCACTGAGACTGAACCAAAATATAAAAGTTTTTCAGAAATTCCTTTTATTAATAAGTCTAACTAGACTAATTAGAAAACTATGTGTGAAATTGATGTTTGATTACACAGTAACTAAAAATGATATA